>CM076572.1:520153700-520412384 GCA_034641835.2 Pinus albicaulis | reverse complement strand
AATGAGAGGGATGCATAGGCCTCCAAAGGGGAAGTGAAGAAGGAGTGAACTCCCCACACTCTCCACTTAACTCATGGCCTAACTCAGCCTAATTAGGCCTCCAATGAGACCCAACTTGAGTCCTAACTCATCCTCCCAATTCGTAGGCTTTAATGAGACCCAACTCGTCACTCAATTCGTGGAGCTACTAGGAGCCAACTCAACCATCCTAACTTGTCCTCTTAACTCTTTACCTGACTTGTAGCATAACTCCCTCTTGAGTGCCTACTCACTCCTCTCAAGTGATTGAGAGCCTCAATTTGACAAGAAACATGTTTCCGACATGTTTTATGTTATTTAATATCCTGATTTTCTTGTATGTTTCCTCACTTGTTTGATTAAAAGTTATTTTCATGAGGAAAAATCAATGTTTTCCACCCAAAAGTGGGTACTAAGGTAATGTTGGTACTCTGACGAAGAAAAACGAATACCTACATGCCCTACAAAACTTTCTAGTACCACTTTTTTATTTGTTACATAAATTTTAATAAAAAATTCCTGTTCCGTTGGAAATTTTTAATTATTAAAAAATCCTATGAAAACCTAATGCAATTCTGCGAGACTCAAGATAATGCATAGCATGGTAATATACATTGACCCTAGACTTAGAAAACACACTCAAGGCCTAGTTATTAAGACGCACTCCAGCTTTGGAGGATGTGAGTGAAAAAACTCAATTAATTATTTATCGCTAGAAAGCAAAAATAATTAAGTGAAAAAAACACTCTGAAGCAACTTCCTCAGTAACCAGGTCCCAAGGGGCTAAGTCTTTTACGTAAGTTCAGAATGCCAGTTACATTTTTTACAATTCCCCCATGGAGGTACAGAAATTGCATAGAGAGAAGAGAGAAGAGAAGAGGAGAAGGGGCAAAATTGCCTTGCTGGACTTTTGGACTTGAAATTTGACCAGCGCCTTGTCCAACTTTGATGTTCTTCTTCCTATCTCTGCTAGGTACATCTGGAAAGTAACACTTGTTATTGACATCAATCCTAATACTCCATGCATGAACAATGCATGAGACAGAACTTAAGCATTCTCGTACACATATTTAAAACACTCCACTATAAATGAGAGAAAATTGACCAAGCATGATTTCACACAGTGAACGTACTGGCATGTAGCTGACCCAAAAATGTGCAAGTAAAATACACTTGAAGAAATCATTATTTTCTGTTGTACTCTTCGGTGATTAGTATACAAGGAAAGGGACAGGACCTGGACTGCAGTAGCTGCTGAACCTTTTGGCATTGGAGCATCCTCATCAGAAAACACATTTCTGCCAGAAAATCATTCACCGTCATTATGGAAAGGAAACCTACTAAATCAATATTCAGACATGATTCATCCGAGATAAAAAGCATAAATAAAGAAGAATACAAATTGTAAACTGCATTGTAGCTTCTAAAATCCTTCCAACATATGAAGAGATTCAATCATTTTCTAGACTCTACATTCCAGTATTAAATTATTTTCAAAAGACAAGCCACCATGCTAAAGAAAGAAGATAACCATCTCCTCGATCGAATTATGAATTAAAGTAGTTCACTTTCTCACATCATCATAAATATCCATTATCTATTTACAGGAAAGCACTTGTTATTGAGGAGTTGTTTCCCACTAAATAATTAATAGTCGATCAGTATTCTTTCTCTGCCAAGACTCAAATTTGTCCCATCATAAAAATACCAGGCAAACCATCCATATAACAAGCCTGGCCACATATTATACATGGCTCTATAACAATGCTCTCCAAATAAAAAACCTCCAAAGAACATCGCATAAATGAAATACTAGTTTGTTTCAAGATATTAAAGATACAACTTCAGTAAGTCATTTTCCTATGGTTGACATATAATACAATTGTTTACAGCTAGTTAGCTGTACGAATCATTGAGCTTGCTAAGTGTCTTCAGTCTGATGTTAGATATTTGGTTAATGTAATGAAAAAATATATGAAACAGGTGTTACTGCCATAGCTAAGAAGAGTAGCAGGTGACTTGTAGCAAAGGAATACTTTGAAAAGTATTTAGAAAGGAAAAATTAAGAAAACAGCATCAAGTGGGACTTTGAAAATTCAGTTATGCACCAAAAGAGTGCACATCAACTCCAGACCAGGAAGTAGTTCTCCAAAAAAATGACTTGATTTTATGCATTCATATATTCACCAATTCAATTATGACAAATTACATTCAAACTGCATCTAGTTTTGAGACCAGACAACTCATGCTCACTCCTTCATTCAGCTTGATAAGCTAAGGGCACTACATGGGGGAGAGGAAGCAGAAAAGCACATATCTTTTAATGAAAGCCACAGTTTAAACCATAAAATCTGACCTGATGTTAGAAATAACTTCTTCAATGCATGTTTCAAGAATTACAAAATAATCAAACCCTCTTCAGTTATCTTCAATAAGATATATTTCTGGAAAACATGCTATCTCATGATCCAACATCTTGGCACAGGTTGCATATTTATTAACATCATTTAAAATGCCTTCAAGAACAGCTAAAGAATATTTAAAAACAAGCAAGAGACTGTAAAACACACACGGTAAAGAATCTTCCCAACTAAGTTAACAGATACTGCAAATCAGACATGCAAAACACATCCAAGAATTTGACTGGCCATTTATCAGTTTCTCCAAAAAGTAAACAAAGACGACATTATTCTCCTAGGGACTTCCAGCAAGTTTTAGTGTTTGATCAATTGAGGCTTACCAGATACAATTCCAAACCATGTGTATCAGGAACAACTCTGTTTTACATAAGTCAAAACAGATTCTGCCTCTGACAATCTATCTCATCTATTTAATAGAACCTAAGCAAGCCTAGTGAAGACCAGAATGAATGCCATGAAGCTGCATCTATCACAAGGGAAAGTATCTAACCTCCAAATAACATGAGAAAGTTCATCCTTTGCAGCTTCAGGCAGAATAGCAGCATCATATGCTGCAACATTACCATAGAATATCTTTTCAAGGTCCTTCATCCACGTTGTCAATAGCAAATTAACCTGTTTTCACAAATAAAATGAAATCCTTCAAACACTGAGCTGCATTACAACAAAAATAAGTAATGCAGATTCAAATAACTCCTTAATAAAATTGATATATTAGCATAGGACCTAGGTTCTTCAATTCAATCGATGCCCTGCAATAGAAATAGCTATCGTAGAATTCTACAGTAGGAAAACTCGCAGTTCTATTGGAATGTCAGCAATGATTGTCAATCCAATATTCAAAAAAGGAAGCAGTCTTAAATATAATTGTTATGGACCTTTCTCCCCCTCCCCCAAACACAACCTCAAGCACAACTTGTTGAAGGAATATTAGCATGTAATCAAACGTACTAAGAATTGACAAGCATTGATGACAAGTACACTCTAGTAGATATCTTACATGAAGGGACAGAATATCACCATCAAGAAACTTCCCATTGTTGAAGAATGTAACTAGTGTCGGTCTTCATAATTGTACTTGTCAAACGAAATTTTATTATTAAAGATAATGACTTATTAAAGCATGGGTATCATGCTTGGGTCAATGTTTTCTAGGTCAAAGCCTCTATTGAAGGCTTCTAGGTTTTGTCTTGAGCCATTAGAGTCATTGTCATTTTTATTAGACCCTTCTTGGGCTTTTGTATCACGTAAAAAGAATTATTTTGGAGTCAAAAATGTTATTTGTCACCTCCACACCAAGTCGGCCCTGTCCCCATGAAGTCGGCCTACATTAGGGCTATTTGACCTAGCAGAAAGGCTATATATACAGACTCAAGAGGCAATTCAACCTATTTTGAGCACTCACTAAACAAGTTCAATCTTCAAGGAAGCGAAGCAGAAAAGAGAGCAAAGTAGTTGTAGAAGGACGAAAGAAGCTGGCAAGACCTTATTCGAGTTTTTGGGCTACCTATCTCTCACACGTGCGAAGTTTCTGGGCAAGTGTTGAGGCTGAAATTTTGTCTACTGCAGGTCCAAAATTCTGTTGCAATTCTGTTGCTGGGGCTTCAAGTGTATTTTACTTGTGCAAGGGAAATGTGCAAGTAAAATACACTTGCAGGTCCAAAATTCTTAGTGAGGGTGTGTGACACAACTGCTGGGGCTTCAAGCCTACATTTCATACCAGGCCGACCTGCACATATTTTGAATAAATTCAAAATAAATGTTCTGCTCATCGGATCAAGATGATCTTTAGATCGATCTTGCACCTCTCTGAAAGAGGAATCCAATAAAAATATTGGCATCTTCATCTGAGCATCACAACATGGAGTTTGGACCTAGTTGTCCAAAATTAACACTACCTCTCAACTAGGGAGAACTCCATCCACCTATGCCATCCAAACATCGTGCGTCATCCTGCCGTAACTTGCTTTGATGGCTTCTTTATTTCAGAACAAAAGAGGGTCAGTCACAAAGACATCATTCCCGGCTGACAAATTCAGCCCAAGAGGTCGACATCATTCCCAGCTGACAAATTCAGCCCAAGAGGTCCGAAACCTCTATAGGACTCAAAAGAGTCACATACCAACCCTCAGTTGGTTTACCTGACCCGAAGTCAATTGGAGGTCTGAAACCTCACTAGACTTGATCCCAGATCAAGTGGCTGGACATGTGCCATCCTAGACATAGAGAGCATGGCAATCTCCGATGCATCCATCGGTCTTTGCGACTGGTCTCTAGCGTTTCCCACCTCACTGGCCAAATGAGAGGTACTTCCCATGAGTGTGGGACTCAATGGGTAGGATACATACGGGGCACAGATCATGAGAGGTGAACCAACTCAACATCATAACGGTGGGGCAAAAGCACCACAAGGTTCAGCAAGCCTAGCCCCGTGAGTGCTTATATCTTCGAGAAGCTATCCCAAAAGCCTCCCAGAGCTCCAAGAGCTCATCGTCCAACAAGACCCACAGCATAGGGTCGTTCCACGATTCCAAGATTCTCACGGAAGGTTAGGAACTTGATTCTTGGCACCAACCCAGTGAATGTGATGAGGTTCAACCATATGTTGACTCAAAGTGTTCACTGCAAAACATACGTCTGGACGAGTGTTCACTAAGAACATCAGGGCCCCTACGAGTTGACGATACTCAGTAGGATTTGCTAGCACAGGCCCAATAGTGCTGCCACTCAACTTCTTAAAGTTGAGCTCCATCGGTGTCAACATGGACTTACAGTCCACCATTCCAAATCTTTCCAGAAGCTTCACAATATATTTTCCTTGAGAAAGGAATATCTCGCTAGGTCTCTGCCAGACCTCCAGGCCTAGGAAGTAGTACATCAGTCCTAGGTCCTTCATCTCAAACTCAGCAACGAGCTCCCTCTTACACTGATGAATGAGAGGATCAGCACATGTCAGGAAGAGGTCGTCCACATATAGCACCAGAATGAAAGGCTTTTCTCTATCAACCTTGAAGTAAAGGTTTGGATCAGCATTACTACGAGTGAAGCCCAGCTTCATCAGGTAGCTATCTATCCTCTCGTACAAAGCTCTAGGTGCTTGCTTCAACCTATTGAGGGCTTTCTTCAACCTACAAACATGGGTGTCCCGATCCAGGACTTCGAACCCCAAAGGTTGCTCCACATACATCTCTTCCTTTATTGCACCATGCAGAAATGCGGTCTTCACATCCATCTGATGAAGATTCCATCCTTGTGTAGCAGCAAGGGCTATGATAGATCAGATGGTGGTATATTGGGCCATAGGCGCAAATATATCATCATAGTCTACACCTTCCTTTTGAGAGAAGCCACGGGCAACGAATCTTGCCTTGAACTTTTCAGCACTACTATTAGATCCATGCTTGATCTTATAGAGCCATTTCGAGGTGACAACTGCTTTGTCCTCCGGTCTCAGAACCACATCCCAAACATCATTCTTCATAATGGACTCATATTCTTCGTGCATAGCATCCTTCCAGACTTGATGCTTTACGGCTTCCTCAAAATATCCAGGCTTAAATTGTACGATTGTACTCATGGCTGCTAGATACCCTTAGTATCTATTCGTCTTCTTGCTTTCACGAAATGTCCCCCTTGGGGCCATATGTCTCTTGGCATCCTCGAGAGTGTCCCTGAGCCATGATGGTTTTCTCTTCATTGAAGGAGGTGGATCAATAGGGTCCATCGGTCCTGCAACATCGGGCATCGTCTCATCCTTTGGTTCTTCTTGATTTCCAGGCCTTGTTTCATGATCTTCCTCAGATCTCGGAAGATTGATTACTTTCCACAGGGAAGCATCTTCGTCAAAGGTAACATCGTGGCATATCTCCACTTCCTTTTGACTAGGCACATAGATTCTATAGGCTTTCTAAGTTTCGTTGTAGCCCACAAACATTCCCTTTTTCCCAGAAGCATCCAGCTTACTCCTCTTCTGCTTCGGTACATGAAAATAAACAGGACATCCAAAAACTCTAAAATGTGAGACGTCGGGTTTCTTACCAGAGAAAACCTCATTGGGAGTTTTGGAGTCCAGAGTGGAATGCAAGCATCAATTTTGTATGTACACAGCAGTGTTCGCAGCTTCTCCCCACAGAAACTTCGGAAGACCTTGGTCACATACCATGGCACGGGCATCTTCCACAATGGTCCTATTCTTTCTTTCAACAACGCCATTTTGCTCAGGAATATAGACAGTTGTGGTCTCCCTCTTGATGCTAGCTTCTCTGCAAAAGTTCTTGAAATCATTCGTCTCATATTCAGTGCCATTATTGATCCTCAATATCTTGATCTTCTTCCCTGTTGAATTTTCCACCAAGGCTTTGAAGGTACGGAACCACATGAAAGCATCATCCTTCTTCTTCAAGAAGTATATCCAGGTTTTGCAAGATAAGTCATCTATGAACGTCATATAATAAGAAAATCCTCCCAAGGATGTCACAGGCAACATACCAGACAGATCAGAATGTACCAATTGCAAGACATCATATGTCTTTGTGACGCTTGAGCAGAAAGGTCCCCTTGTATGCTTTCCTTCGGCACAGCCCAGACATACACCTTCATGATCATTTGAGAACTCGGGCATCCCCGTCACCGTCTTCCTTCCTTCAGGAAGGACTTTGTAGTGAAGGTGTCCAAACCAGGGTTGCGGGGAAGCTTCCACCCCCCCGATCCCGCTCCCAAAACGCGCTTCGTTCGGGAGCTTTTCCGAAAATGCTTCCTGAGGGGAGCATTTTTGGGAGCGCGCTTCCGAGCCTGAAAAACGTTCCTTGTCTTTTCAGGAGCGTTTCAGGGAGTGCTCAAGAGTGAACGCTCCTTGAGCGCTTCCCCCATTAAAAAAATGCTTCAGGAGTGTTTTTTTAACGCGGGAAGCGGTCGAGAAGCGTTCGCTCTCGAACGCTCCCCAACGAGAAAAACGCTCCCCAGCGCGTAGAAAAAAATTGGCGTCAAATTTTGATTTTTTTTGGAGAGGAGGGAGGGGGGTTGGGTAAATATAAAGCCCACCCCCCTTATTTTGTTTTTATCGTTTTAGTTGAGAGTGAGAGAGCAAAGAGGAGCAAGAGGAGAGCGATTTGGAGAGCAAGAGGAGCAGAGCGATTTGGAGAGTTGGAGAGCAGAAGTGCCAAGGAGAGACCAAGTTTGTAAGGAAGAGAAGGATTGCAAGAAAGAGGTAGGTCTTCTAATCTAGTTTTTTTATTTTCTAGGAATTGTTTTTAAATTGTTCAAAAATGAAAACTTGATTTTTTTCTCAATCTTGCATTCTAGTGTGTTGACAAGGGAAAAATTGCATTGTTTTTTTCCTATGTCGCATTTCCCATTCCCATTTGGTAGTCCTTCATTTTTTTTGCAGGCTAGAAACTTGAAATTTGAAACTTGAAACATCATGGCTATATGGCTAGGGATTTTCTTGATGTTGGTTCATTTCCTTGTAATAATGGTGCTGGAGAGTAGAAGAAAGAGGCCCATTAGAGAAGAGGAGGATGAAGAAGTGGGCTATAGTGGATTTAATGAAAATCCTGAAGAGGAGGAGGAGTATGCTAAGGAGGAAGGGGAGAGTGGAGAACATGAGGCCACAGATACCCCAACTAGACAAGACCAAAGTCAAACACCTCTGTGGAAATATGTTCAGAGGCAGGAAGGAGGGAAAGGTGGTGGAACCACTAAATTTCTTTGCCCCCATTGCAATAAAGAATACACAAGTTCATACACCCATGCTAGAAGGCACCTTTGTGGGAAAA
The DNA here is from genome assembly GCA_034641835.2 of Pinus albicaulis. NCBI lineage: Eukaryota > Viridiplantae > Streptophyta > Pinopsida > Pinales > Pinaceae > Pinus > Pinus albicaulis. Next base: position 520,404,172 of record CM076572.1, on the reverse strand, counting down.
TGCCAGGGGATGGAGACAAAAATCTAGGAATCAAAATTTGTGTCAGTGTGCCAGAAACACAGAGAGAGAAATATAGAAAGGAAGAGGAGGCTACCCTATAGAGATCTAAAATATCTAGGGGTTTCATTGATTCTTATACACCATCAGGTCCATCACATCATGGACAAAGAAGTCCATCAACTTCCACCCATGGCAGTGGATATGGAGGCACACCTAGACCAAACACCTCCTTAAGTCATAGAACCATATCCGATTTCCTTGACGAAGGGTGTAGGAATGATGTGGATTCAAAAAATTTCCAGTTTCTATATGCATTTTGGGTGTCATTCAATGTTCTTCGCTCACCTTATTGGCATGAAATGGTTTCTGCCATTAATGATGCCCCCAAAGGATACAGGAGCCCTGGGTATGACAAGACTAGAACCGTGGGACTTGATCATGAAAGAGCTAAAATAAACAATTCTTTGGCTAGAATGACAAATTCTTGGAATGAGCATGGGGTGTCCATTGTATCCGATGGATGGACCAATGTAAAAGGAAAGCCATTGATAAGTGTTCTGGCTATGTCGGTTAGTGATGCAATATTCCTTTCAGCAAATGATTATTCAGACAAATTCAAGATCGGCATTAACATTGCAGAACCATTACTTGAAATAATTGAAAATACTGGGCCATACAATGTCATCCAAGTCATCACTGATAATGCTGCTAACTATAAGGCAGCGGGAGCAATTATTGAGGATAAATACCCCAACATATTTTGGTCTGGGTGTTTGGTTCACACAATGAACCTTTTGATGCATGATATCATTAAAAACAAACAACCTCAATTCAAATGGCTTGGTGATTTTTACAAGAGAGGTAAAAAAATGATAAAATTTATTATAAATCATAGCAATACCCATGGGCTTTTCCATACTCACTCCAAATTGGAGTTGTTGAAGATAGTAAAGACTAGATTTGCTAACTATTACCTCACCTTCAGGCGCCTTTTGATGGTAAGAGAGTCATTGGTTGCAATGGTATCAAGCCCACACTGGCAGGTATTAAAGGACAGGGCAGCGACAATAGTTGATAGGCAAGGTTTTGAACATGTGGAGGAGACCGCCTTTGACCCTTTGTTTTGGGCACGTGTGAGGGAAATTTTGAACTTCACCAAGCCCATTTATCACATGATTCGTTTTTCAGATATAGATAAACCAGTGATTGGGGAGCTTTATGAGCAGATGGATAGCATGTTGGGCGAAATAAAAGATGTTGTTAAGGATAATGATCCCAACTTGTATGCAATGATTCACGACTGTGTGTGTGCACGGTGGAATAAACTCAATGTTCCACTACATGCCTTGGCATATATCCTTATGCCAATATACTACTCTCCATCTTGGTTGGGCAAACCTGCACCTGGAGGTGGGGTTAGGATTAAACCTCACACAGATCCAGAGGTACAACAGGGATACATGAAGGCATTAGACAAGTTGGTCCCCAACGGGAAGGAGTGTGCTGCATTGCGCCTTGAATTAGGCAGATACTTCAATTGCACTGGTAACTTTGGTTCTTTCCATGCAATGGAAGACAAAGACAGATTTGATGCTCTCACATGGTGGGAAGCATATGGCAGCATGGGACTTTTGCCAAAGTTGGCAAAAAAAGTTCTCTCACAAGTTGTGAATACTTCTTCTGTAGAGAGGTGTTGGAGCACCTACAGCTTCATATATAATGTGAGAAGAAATAGGTTGAATGAAAACCGAGCTGAAAGCTTGGTTTATGTGCATTATAACTTGAGGTTGTTGAGTCATTACTGTGATCGGGCATATGAGGATCAATTATATAAAGTTTGGGACAACAACCCAGAGGATGATAACTTGGAGGACGACACTGTACATATGGAAGAATTGGAAGCAGAACTTTTGAGGGATGATGATGAAGCATCAGCAGCACCACCACACATCAGGCCAGTCCCACCATCCAGTAGCAGTGCGGGTGCCAGTGCCAGTGCCAGTGCCAGTGCTCGATATCCAACTATTGTTCCTTTGCAGATTCAGCCTCCACCTACATCCTCACGTTGCCCTACGCCTTCTAGTCATGGTCATGGATGTGGTACTCCTGAGAGTACTAGAAGACCATCATTGCCTCGTGGTTCTCACAAATTAGACATTTCTCGTGGGCGTGGCAAGGGGCAAACCAATAGATAAAATAGATTTGTTGTTTACTAGTCTTGTCTATTTTCTAGTAGTTTTTATCTTTTATAATTGTTGAACAGTTGAAACTTGACTCTTTCATATTTAATGATAATTTAAGTTTGAAGTTTGAATTTGAAAGGTGAAACTTTGAAGTTGGCATTTATAAGTTTATAAGTCATTCTGAATTATGAATATGATGCTTCATGAAAGTTATATGGTGATCAATGAATCAATGATGATAAATGTTATATATCAATGATGATAAATGTTATATATTGAATTTTGAAATCAATGAATCAGTGATGATAAATGATATATATCAATGATGATAAATGTTATATATTGAATTTTGAAATCAATGAATCAATGATGATAAATAAATTATGATATACATCAATGATGATAAATGTTATAAATTGAAATTTGAAATCAATGATGATAAATGTTATATATTGAATTTTGAAAGCTTGAAATCTTCAGATTGATGATTCACGAGACTCAAGAGTCAATATGTTGTATGTTTCCAACTTGTGGACATGGTTGATGAAGATTATAACTTCTAGATGATTGATGTTATATGATTCAATCTATGTTTTTATGTTTTTTATGTCTAATTCATCATTCTACATGCTTTTGTTGACATATATGCATCAAAATATTAAAAAAAAATATATATATATATATATATATATATATATATATTTGAAAAAAAAAGCTCCCCGAAACGCTCCGGACCAGGAGCTTTTGAAAATGGCGCTCCTGCTCCCGCTCCCAAGTAACCTTGGTCCAAACCTCTGGTGCCATAGTTCATTCTGTTGGATAGTATCACATGTCATTACTCCCAGTGGACTTCCTCCAACCTCGTAGAGTGTATCAACTCTAAACCCAATCGTGATAGCTTCCTTGAAACTATTCTTCCAGATGCTACTCCGGATGAACTCCGACATCCCTTCGATCGTGTGGAGATGGCCAAGGACGGAGCACTATTGAAGTCAAGCAGGGGTGCCCACTTTCCCCAACTCTTTTCGGGATCTACATTGATGAGCTGGAATCTTTCCTCCGAGAGCATATCCTGGAATCTGATGGGTGCCTTCTCCACCATGTCTTGATCTCCATCCTACTCTTTGTCGATGATATTGCCCTCCTAGCCTCCTCCCCGGAGGGATTAAAGAGACAGCTGGATGCCCTTGCAGCCTTTTGTGATCTTCGGCACCTGACAGTGAACCTGAGCAAAACCAAAGTCATAATTTTCAATAGGGTGAAGAAGACCTCGAGTTTCCTCTTCCTATTCAAGGGAGAAGAAATCGAAGTCGTCAGCAGTTACACTTACTTGGGAGTGTAGTTTACAGGTCCCCGATTCAGCCTTTGGTCAGCCCTTCAGCCCAGGATAAACAAAGGATATGGTTCCTTGGCCCTTCTTGAGAGACAATGCTTCCGTCACCACTTCCAGGACATTTCATCCAAGATGAACATCATGGATGCCTTGATCCGCCCCACCGTTCTTTATGGATCAGAGGTTTGGGGCCCCTCATTACTGGAGTCGGATTGGGCCTCGGCAGAGCGAGTCCAGACCCTTCCCTTGTGCCGCTTCATTCGATGCAAGCAGACAATTCCTCAGAGCATCATCCTAGCAGAGTTCGGGGCTAAGCCCTTCCGTCTGCAGGCAATCTTCAGGATAGTCTCCTTTCTTCATCGGATCCATGGGCTGGCAGACACGAGAGAGGGTAGAGGCAGGTACCCATACTTGGCCTATTGCTCCTCGGAGAGCATCGCTCATACGCAGACAGGTCGAACCAAATGTTGGTTCACTAGGGTGACAGAACTCCTAGGTCTTATAGGTATCCAGATGGATCATCTCCCCCCGTTCCAGTATTCACTGAACGCTCCGAGGCACCTTCTCCGAAACCAACAAGAACTCAACAAAATCATCAGAGAGGACATCTACAGGCAGTACATTCATACTACAAGGATCAATCCTCCAGGCGGACAGTGCCCAAAGATGGCCTTCCACGTTGAGCACCTTCTGGAGATCAAAGATGGACTCATTGTTCGACCCCAGTATACCCTCCAACATTGGATGCATGCTATTAGGATCCCTCTCGAGTAGCTCAGGGTTGGATCGCACAGACTTCGAGTGGAGACGGACCATCACATTGACAGGACGGAGAGGATTTGTCAGCTTTGTCACTTATGGGAGGTGGAGACTGAGTTACATTTCATCCTCAAATGCCCAGTCTACTATGAGATCCGAGGACGTTTTCATTGCTTATTCAGGGGCCCCCAAAGCCTGGCTAGCTTCCTCAGATACACTGACCAGAGATGCCTGGCACTTTACCTTCAAGAGACCTTCAGGCATCGTTCGCTTCTACTCCAGCCTCCTAGAGTTTCGAACACCACACAGAGGATCACAAATTTCTTCAGGGTGCGCCCGTCATCGCGAGGCACCAAGAGAACCACCGATCAATCCACAGACCATGATTCCAAATCAGTGCGGATCCGAGGGTCTCGTCCCACTAGACCCCACCAACACTCCAGGACCAGACCCCCCTCCAAGAGACGCCCCAAATCCTCCAGACGACAGCTGCAGCAGTCTAGTTCCTGCTCAGGGCAACAGGCATTTACAAGTTTCCTTTATTCCTCTTCTATCAGCCTCGGATGCTAGGAGTAGGAGTCTCCCCCCTCCTTCAAGAGGCTCCTCTTTCTCCTCCAGGACTTCTTCATCACAGCTCATTTTCAAGATGCTTTAGTCATCTAGCTTTTAATTTACATTTGCACTCTTTAGTTTGTATTTCCTGCTTTATAATGAAAGGGGATCGTTTGGTCCTCCGGCTAGGCATGTTGTAATCATTGTAACCGGCAGTCCCGTTGACATTTTTGTGGTCATTCGTTGGACATTAATAAAATTATCTTATCTTATCTTATCTTATCTTCCATGGTTGAAATAGACACGAGGTTTTTCTTCAAATTAGGTACATAGAGTACATCTTGCAAGTGAAAGACTTGACCTTGAGATAAGTGGAGGGTCACAGTCCCTGTTCCTTTCACGGGATATGTGGCATTATCTCCAAGGATAATTTTCAGATTAATATCCTTCTCAACCATATCAGAAAGTGCTTCCTTGAACCTAGTGATGTGCCTTGAGGCACCACTATCTATCAACTAGACATCCACAATGTCGGGTGGAGATGCAGCAGAGAGGGTAGATACAAGAATGAATTCATTTCGTTTATCATCAACAACATTAATTTCCTCATACCTGGAATTTCTCGACCTTTTGAAAGGTTGCCCATTTCCACCAGATGGAACCTTCCTCTTTCCTTTGAACATGTTGTTCCTTTGATTGCCATTCCTCCGGTTGTTGCTGTTATCATCATCATCAGGAGAATCCTTCTTGAAAGGGCATTCTCTAGCATAGTGGTTGTTCTTGTGACGTGTAACATTTTTCTTTCTTTCCTTGGGCACCTACTCTTCCTTTGTTCCTCGGACCACCATTGTTCTTCTTCTTAGCACGAGCAGTGAAGACAACATTGCCTTCATTTTCATATTCCTTCATCCTTGTCTCTTCTTGTACGCATCTCGATAGTACTTCGCCAAAATCAGGTATCACATTGTTATTGAGAATGGTAGTATTGAATACATGACATTCGGAGGAGAGACCTCCAAGTGCGATGAGAACCATTTCTCGATCAGCTATTGTCTCCCCAATCGCCAGAAGATTAATTCTGATCTCAATCAATTTTAAAAAATATGATTGAACAGATTCATCCCTACCTTTCTTCAGATTCTTCAGTTGGTTCTTGAAGAAAAGGACTTGATTTGCATTGTTGGCCTTGAACATGTTGACCAACTTGTCATACATCTCCTTGGATGTGCCCAGCTCAGAGATGTAGGCTACCAAACTTATGAATTGAATCCTGGATCATTAGCTTTGCTTTGATTTCCCCCTTCTTATGTTTTGACTTGGTGGCAGCAGGTGCAGATGATGGAGGCTCTTGGATTTTACCCTGCACATAGTCCACGACATCTTGGTCTTCCAACATAAGATCCAAAGTCATCTTCCAAGCATGGAAGTCTTCCTTCCCAGTGAATTTGTCATCAGCCTTAAAGCCATTATAGTTTGAGGTACCTGTTGTCGCACGGATTGTTAAGGCACCGCAACAACGGCTCAGATCGGGGGCTGTCACCCTGATCCCCAATCTCTCTATCTAAGCTGTCTCCTTGCAAGCTAAGGGTGGTAGACCCTATTATAAATGAAGAGCAAAAATCTAGGAGACACAGCTAAAACACCAAATACTTGATAAAATTAACGAGATTTCACAGATTGATTATGTTAAAACCATTGCCTTATGGAGTCAACAAGATCCCGTTATGCAATTAAAGATAAGTATTGGATGTATAACTGCTGCTAAATGACCACAATGATATTCAATAGAAAATGCCACGATCATTCATTAAGATACTTGAGCCAATCAACAAATCTTATCATGAAACGATCATTTAAGATAAAAATGCCCGATGCTTGAAGTATTTTCAAAATTATGATGCTTCAATTATAACCCATTTCCAAAAATTAAAATACTCCACAGTCAAACCTTAGATAGAAAAGTTTAGACTTGTTTGACTATAGAGAAATTTTTTGAAAAAAAATTTATGTTTTTGTATTTTCTAGATTTTTAGAATTTTTGGAATTTTTTATTTTTTTATTATTATTTTTTGAATCTAAAACTAATTAAATCTAAAATTAATCTAATTAACAAAATCAAAATCTAACTAAATTAAAACTAAGAGTTAGATTTAAAACAAAAAAAATTACAATATAAACTAAACCAAAATCAAAATGAAAACAACTAAAAATTAAAATCTAAACAAAATTAAATTAATGACTGATCTAACGTTAATGAAATAAAAATCGAACTTAAACTAGAACCTTACTAAAATTAAACTGCAACTAAACAAAAATTATGCTAAATTCCTAAAACTACGTTGAATGAAATAAAACAAAAAAAATCAAAATTTAAATCTACGTTGAAACTAAACTAAGCTATATACATAAAAAATGAATCGCATGAAAATTAAAACATAGCATAAGGGCATTTCAGATTTTATATGTGCATTTTACTGTTTGTTTGTTATGTTGTGCGTTCGCAGGTCGACTTGGACGGCGAGCAGAGGTCGAGCTTGGACGAAGGTAGAGACAACAGAATGGAGGACGGATCAGCGTGGAAGGGGAGAGCAGAGACATCGGACAGTCAGCAACGAAGGTCGACAAGAGATGGTGGAGGAGCAGAAGTTCGACGGCTACAGCAGGAAGTCGACTGTTAAGGCAGAGAGCATGGGCAGAGAGACGTGTAAAGTAGATGAGGCTCGAACGATGGCAAGGGCAAAAAAAATTTTGACAGGCAAAGAAGTGAATAGACAGATAGGCAAGGAAAACGATGTGAACAAAATGTGAATTCGACAATCAGATAGGAAATGATTTGCAGAAGGGCGATGGACGCAGATGGAGGTTGATTGGAGCGAAGGAGGGTTCGATTGGCAAGAAGGAATGATAAATCGATGGCTAAGGAAAAGCGAGAGCAAAAAAAAAGAAGCGTAGGAGCAATGGCTTGGACGGCAATGCAATGGAAGAAAAGGGACAGCAGAATGAACGTTGGGAAGAATGTAGTGAATAACCCAGTCAAAAATTTCTCCCTTCAAAATTAGATTTTCAACGTTGTTCGAATCCAATAACGTCCAGATTGCCCACAGAGACGATTTGAGGCCAGATCTAGCCCTTGGGGGCTGGATCTGGCTCAGATCTTTAAAAAAAATTCTGATTCAAACCCACAACCTGCAAGACACTAGCCAGATCTAAAGATATACACATCAAGAAAATTATTAAACCCTTACAGTGTTAAAAAATTTACAAATTTACAAACTAATTTACAAATCTGAGGCCCTCATGGCCAGATTTAAATCCATTTTAGCACAGTTTTTAGAGATTTAAAATTTTAAGGAGAGGCGCAAGCCTTAGAAAACCCTGCAAAACCACCAATTTCGTAAGATAGATTTGGAGTTTAACAAATAATGAGCTTTTCAGAATTATGTTTATTGAGAGTTGGTTGGTCCAACCGAAGACTTCCCCAGACGCTCAACTTAAAAAAAAATTCCCTGCACACTTAGATCTGAACCTTAGATCGATAGAGATTTAAGAAAATAACATGAGATCCTTTAGAAAAAAATCAAAATGTCATTTTATGAATCCAGAAAATTGCACAAGATACCTGTATGCAGATTAATCCATGAAGGCCATCAACCATAAAATGCAAAAACAAAGTAGCAGAGTTTAGAGACAATTCACCACATAGATCTGAGAAGGAACATCAAAATTTGTAACCCCAAAGTCTTTATGCTTTAATCATCAAAGAAAATTCACAAGCGCTTCCAAGACCAGTACACGATTCTGAGATCGAATCATTCAAGACTGACAAAGACCTCTAAATTTATAGGACAAAATCTCCAACGGCTAGTTCGGATGATCCTTGCCAAAATAATCTCAACCGTCCAAAAGATTTAATCATCTTTTAATCAGGAGCGTTGAAATTATAAATTTGGGGAAAAAATGAATTTATCATTCAATTCAATTTTAATTAACTCAAAAATATTATTTTTGAGTTAATTACCCCAAAATTTTGACTTTGACTTAACCACCTAGGCCCAAGGATCCAAAATTTTCTTAAAATTCTCAATATTCCCTTGGCCTGGGGCTTTTAAAAATCATTTTCCAAGGACCCACAAATTTTTCCTTTAAAGAATTTTATCCTAACTTAGGACCCTAAATTAATTAAATTTTTGGCTTTTTATTTTTTAATTAATTGAGCAGAAAATTTAATTAATTAATTGAGAGGGGATTTTAATTATTTTTTCCAACCCTCTTTACATAAGATAATACATTTAGACACATGAAGGGGGAATACCCATTCATATAGACCCTCAAATAAATACCCAATTCATCAAGACAAAACATGATCTAATAGACCAAGTAGCTTGTAATAAAATAATCTAGCCAAATAGCTAGGATTATTCCCAAACTACTTTTACAAGGACTCGATAGAAAATACTAGGACTCACTTAGCATGCTGATGACAAAATCCACCCTAGCTTTGGGGTGAGACTGGAGGGAAAAACTCTACTGATCACTTACGTGAATCAGTGAGACAAAAAACCTCCTAGAATAGAAATCATCAACAACATACTAGGCTTACCTAGGTTGTTATATACATTGACGGTCTCACTTAGATCATTTACATCATTACATGCAGAATGGGTTTACATCATTTATAACAAAATGTCATCTGTCGACTGATGATGGAATCTGAATAGCGCAACCACGTCGAACATGACAAATCCCATTTGAAAAAATGGGGTGTACTGCTATGGGGTAGTTGACAAAGTGTGGTCAATATCTGGCTCTACTTGGGGACATGTTGCTTCATTGAAGGAATGTGAGAATCCAGAATCTGCATCCAAGAAACACACAAGATTACATAAGTAGCGTCCATCCAAATATCATCATATAACATTAAGCTCATGAAAAATAAAAGCTCTTCTTTTATTTATTATTCTACTTAACATGAAAAGTAAATCTACTCTAACTGCAAAATGAAATGCTGAAATAACAAGGTGTAAGGATAGAGATACAATACAAAGGATGCCCTGTGGCATCAGATGTGCTCAATATAGTGCATGTTGAGCATCTCCCTGCTTTCAGGCAAGTCTGTGGGCTGCTTTTCAGATGTGCCATGTCCAATCTTGCTAATTGTAGGACTTTGTCTTATCCAAATGTCAAGCTGCTCTCGACCATCAGACGAATCAAACCAATTACTTATTATTTTTTTCTTCTTTCTCTTCTTCTGAGTGGGTTGTGATGTCAGTAATGAGACCACTGTAGATTTCTCGTCCTGATCTTGAAAATGCTTGTACAAAATATCTGATGAACCTGGAGTGTGATCAATCTTATTCTCAATATACTCTGTCAATGGTGACACATAAGCCTGGTCTTTCTTAACATCCTTTGAAACCATAGTTAAATTTTCCCTAATGGGAGAAGTGACCTCCCTGTGATGAGATGGGAATTGCATTAGCAGACAAGAAGTCTTATGATCTGTTGATGAATCTTCATAATCAAATTTTGGCTGAAACTTTTGTATATGTAATTATTCCATTTTTTCCAACCCTTTCCGTATGGAACTCATCTCCCTAGCATGCCTTATTATTAATTTCGCTTGATTGATTTCTGTTTTCATGAATTGGTCTTGTAGATTGGTCTGATTTGCCTCCATATTTTTTATTTCCAACAAGTGATTTTCCTTCATGGCAGTCATTTCCTGGGTGTGTCTTGCTTCCATTGCAATCATATGATTTTGTATAATGGATATCTGATTAGAATGATTAACTTCCATTATCTTTAATATGTTTTCCATGACATTTATTTCCTGTGCATGACTTGCTTCCATGGAATTTATCCTATTTTGAAGATTGATTTGGTTAGCTTCCATGTTTTGAATCATTCGCGTATGATTGGGTTGCATATCCTTAATCATTTGAGCTGGTTCCTTAACATGACTTTCATGATCTTCTATATGCATGTGATAGTCCTTACCAACAACATTAATTTGATGGCTCGACTCTGCCATTCTCCTATCTATGATTCTTTTGACAACATGGCAAGTAACCTCTTCATGAAGAGCATTATAGGCTCTACAATAAGACAGAGCTTCATCCACAAGATTTGCAAACTCAAGTTGATTTGTCGGTCTCTGCTCATTAGATAGGCCTTTTTTCTGCAAAGCATTATTATTTCTAGGTTGGAAATTTTGTGCTTGAGATCCTTCCATTTGAACCAACCTAGCCTGTAAGACACTTATTTGTTTAGCATGGTCAGAGATCAATCTCGCTTGATTAAGCTCCATGCTTTCAAGCTTTTGCATTAACTTTTTCATAGGGTCATCATCATCTTTTTCAATTTCTTTTCCCTTAGAATCTGTCAAAGACCTATCAAAATCTAGAGTTTTGGACATTCCAGATGCTTTCTTATCCTTTTCAATCTCCTCAGCTAAAACCTGGGCAACCTTATAATCATTAACTTTACCTCGCCTCAACTCATATAAAGTATCAGAATTAAAAGCATCAATGTAAAAAGCCAAAAGAGATCCATCAGGAGGTTTATGAGTTTGAGATATTTCTCTAAGGATACCATTAAATCTCCTGTTAAATTCTTCAGTCGTTTCATTTTCTTTCTTTTTTATGGTACTGATCTCTCTTACCAAATGCCTATCTTCCCTTTTATCACCATACTTTTCCTTAAAGGCAGCTACAATATATTCAAAAGTATCAAATGAATTATCAGGTTTTTCCCTAAGCCATTCAGCAACATCCTCGCCAAAAGTAAGAAAAAAAGTTCTCATCTTTACAACCTCGAAATTATTATTTGCAATTGCAACTCTATTCCACCAGTTAGTGAAAGAAAACAAATAAGACTTGACACTAACTGCTTCATTTCCTTGAAAAGAAGGTAATTTATCTATTTGAGGGACGTCATGGGGATAACCCTGAATATTAGCAAAATTACATGGAGTAAAAACATCCATGATATCGTTTTTAGGATTTTAGAAATAGATCCGTGTTCAAGAATAGTCAAAAGGTTCTCAAGAAGTGAACTTCTTAGCAGGAACTCTTGTAAGAAATGAAAGAATTGGAGTCGCCACTTGAACATGAAACTAATTCTAAAACAGAAGAAATAATCGAGAGATAGTAGATGGATATCAGGGGGGGATTCTTGTCTGGGAGTAAAAAGATGAATAAGTGGAGTCGCCACCCAAACAAGAAGCCAACCGAAATGTCCAGGTGCTAAAGATGAAATGATTAGTGAGATGATGAAAGATAAGATGATGAAGAGATGAAATAACACCAGAAAATGTGATCTCTTGAGACAGGCTAATGAATGGCGAAAGAAGATTTGAAGATTATAAAATGTCGTTAAGACCAAGGACAGAAAAAACTCTATCCCCAGCAACGGCGCCAAAAAATGTTGTCGCACGGATTGTAAAAGCACCGCGACAATGGCTCAAATTGGGGGCAGTCACCTTGATCCCCAATCTCTCTATCTAAGTTGTCTCCTTGCAAGCTAAGGGAGGTAGACCCTATTATAAATGAAGAGGAAAAATCTAGGAGATACAGCTAAAACACCAAATACTTGATAGAATTAACGAGATTTCACAGATTGATTATGTTAAAACCAGTGCCTTATGGAGTCAACAAGATCCCGTTATGCAATTAAAGATAAGTATTGGATGTATAACTGCTGTTAAATGACCACAATGATATTCAATAGAAAATGCCACGATCATTCATTAAGATACTTGAGCCAATCAACAAAGCTTATCATGAATCGATCATTTAAGATAAAAATGTTCGATGCTTGAAGTATTTTCGAAATTATGATGCTTCAATTATAACCCAGTTCGAAAATTAAAATACTCCACAGTCAAACCTTAGATAGAAAATTTTAGGCTTGTTTGACTATAGAGAAATTTTTTGAAAAAAAATTTATGTTTTTGTATTTTCTAGATTTTTAGAATTTTTGGAATTTTTTATTTTTTTATTATTATTTTTTGAATCTAAAACTAATTAAAAATCTAAATATAAATAAAAGTTCTAATCTAAATTAAATCTAAAATTAATCTAATTAACAAAATCAAAATCTAACTAAATTAAAACTAAGAGTTAGATTTAAAACAAAAAAAATTACAATCTAAACTAAACCAAAATCAAAATGAAAACAACTAAAAATTAAAATCTAAACAAAATTAAATTAATGACTAATCTAACGTTAATGAAATAAAAATCGAACTTAAACTAGAACCTTACTAAAATTAAACTAAAACTAAACAAAAATTACGCTAAAGTCCTAAACCTACGCTGAATGAAATAAAACAAAAAAATCAAAATTTAAATCTATGTTGAAACTAAACTAAGCTATATACATAAAAAATGAATCGCATGAAAATTAAAACATAGCGTAAGGGCATTTCAGATTTTATATGTGCATTTTACTGTTTGTTTGTTATGTTGTGCGTTCGCAGGTCGACTTGGATGGTGGGCAGAGGTCGAGCTTGGACGAAGGGAGAGACGGTAGAATGGAGGACGGATCAGCATGGAAGGGGAGAGCAGAGACGTACAGTCAGCAAGGAAGGTCAACAAGAGATGGTGGAGGAGCAGAAGTTCGACGGCTACAGCAGGAAGTCGACAGCTAAGGCAGAGAGGCGTAAAGGAGATGAGGCTCGGACGATGGCAAGGGAAAAAAAAAATTTTGACAGGCAGAGAAGAGAATAGACGGATAGGCAAGGAAAATGATGTGAACACAATGTGAATTCGACGGTCAGATAGGAAAGGATTTGCAGAAGGGAGATGGACGCAGATGGAGGTCGATTGGAGCGAAGGAGGGTTCGATTGGCAAGAAGGAATGATAAATCGATGGCTAAGGAAAAGGGAGAGCAAAAAAAAAAAAAAAGCGTAGGAGCAATGGCTTGGACAGCAATGCAATGGAAGAAAAGGGACAGCAGAATGAACGCTGGGCAGAATGTAGTGAATAACCCAGTGAAAAATTTCTCCCTTCAAAATTAGATTTTCAACGTTGTTCGAATCCAATAACGTCCAAATTGCCCACAGAGACGATTTGAGGCCAAATCTGGCCATTGGGGGCTGGATTTGGCTCAGATCTTAAAAAAAAATTATGGTTCAAACCCACAACCTGCAAGACACCAGCTAGATCTGAAGATATACACATCAAGAAAATGATTAAACCCTTACAGTCTTAAAAAATTTACAAATTTACAAACTAATCTACAAATCTGAGGCCTTCATGGCCAGATTTAAATCCATTTTAGCACAGTTTTCAGAGATTTAAAATTTTAAGGAGAGGCACAAGCCTTAGAAAACCCTGCAAACCACCAATTTCGTAAGATAGATTTGGAGTTTAACAAATAATGAGCTTTTCAGAATTATGTTTATTGAGAGTCGGCTAGTCCAACCGAAGACCTCCCCAGACGCTCGACTTAAAAAAAAATTCCCTGCACACTTAGATCTGAACCTTAGATCGATAGAGATTTAAGAAAATAACATGAGATCCTTTAGAAAAAAATCAAAATGTCATTTTATGAATCCAGAAAACTGCACAAGATACCTGTATGCAGATTAATACATGAAGGCCATCAACCATAAAATGCAAAAACAAAGTAGCAGAGTTTATAGACAATTCACCACATAGATCTGAGAAGGAACATCAAAATTTGTAACCCCAAAGTCTTTATGCTTTATTCATCAAAGAAAATTCACAAGAGCTTCCAAGACCAATACACGATTCTGAGATCGGATCATTCAAGACTGACAAAGACCTCTAAATTTATAGGACAAATCTCCAACGGCTAGTTCGGATGATCCTTGTCAAAATAATCTCAACTGTCCAAAAGATTTAATCATCTTTTAATCAGGAGCGTTGAAATTATAAATTTGGGTAAAAAACGAATTTATCATTCAATTCAATTTTAATTAACTCAAAAATATTATTTTGAGTTAATTACCCCAAAATTTTGACTTTGACTTAACCACCTAGGCCCAAGGGTCCAAAATTTTCTTAAAATTCTCAATATTCCCTTGGCCTGGAGCTTTTAAAAATCATTTTCCAAGGACCCGCAAATTTTTCCTTTAAAGAATGTTATCCTAACTTAGGACCCTAAATTAATTAAATTTATGACTTTTGATTTTTTAACTAATTGACCAGAAAATTTAATTAATTAATTGAGAGGGGATTTTAATTATTTTTTCCAGCCCTCTTTACATAAGATAATACATTTAGACACATGAAGGGGGAATACCCATTCGTATAGACCCTCAAATAAATACCCAATTCTGCGACTCAAAACATGATCTAGTAGACCAAGTAGCTTGTAATAAAATAATCTAACCAAATAGCTAGGATTATTCCCAAACTCCTTTTACAAGGACTCGATAGAAAACACTAGGACTCACTTAGCATGCTCATGACAAAATCCACCCTAGCTTTGGGGTGAGGCTGGAGGGAAAAACTCTGTCGATCACTTACGTGAATCAGTGAGACAAAAAACCTCCTAGGATAGAAATCATCAACAACATACTAGGCTTACCTAGGTTGTTACATACATTGACGGTCTCACTTAGATCATTTACATCATTACATGCAAAATGGGTTTACATCATTTATAACAAAATGTCGTCTGTCGACTGATGATGGAATCTGAATGGCGCGTCCACGTCGAACATGACGAATCCCATTTGAAAAAATGGGGGTGTACTGCTATGGAGTAGTTGACAAAGTGTGGTCAACAGTACCCATGCTCTTCTTCAGTGATTGCTACAAATTTGGGCTTTGTCTTCACCTCAGCTCCGATACCATGTAAATTTTAGTAGATGTTCTATGCTTGATGCAACTTTACTTTTTATCTCCAATATCAAACAACAATCACATAAACAAGAAAGTAAAATGTTGATAGAACATACCAATAGATCGACAGAAGACAAGCCAAAAATGTACTTAACTTGATCAGCAAAATATATGTGTTGTGGTGCGTTACGGCGGTCAACAAGATGCTTCAACCAGCAAAGTCTCAATATGGTCAGCCAACCAGAAGTGTCACACAACTCTCTCGGACAGCTATACCAGTCAACTCAAAGTCAACGACAGTCAACGCAGTCCCAATCAACGATCAACACAAAACAGCAGCAGCAAAAAATCAATGCAGCCCGGTCAAAATCAACGGTCAACCTCGATTTTAGTGCCAAAAAATGCAGACTAGAGAATTCGGAATTTTGACCAAGTTTGGGGTCAGATTGACCATGCGTTGAACAAAGTCAACGCTGGTCAAATCTATGCCAAAAACCCTAGGTCGAAAACAAAAAATCATTTTGCTGCATTTCCCATGTGTGGAGAAGAAGAGACTCCAAGTGATGATCGAACCAATCAGATGCAAAGAGAGAATGTGTGATGAGTGATGGATGAAATGACCTCCAACTTTGACCTATATATATCCATTAGTGAAGGTGTTTGACACATCTGTTGAGGCTTCAAGCCTACATTTCAATTCTAGCCGACCTTGCACATAAGTGGAATAAATTCAAAATAAATGTTCTACTCATCGGATCAAGATGATCTTTAGATCGATCTTGCACCTCTCCAAAAGAGGAATCCAATAAAAATATTGGCATCTTCATCTGAGCACCACAACATGGAGTTTGGACCTAGTTGTCCAAAATTAACAATCAATTTCCCTAAGTTTAGACTTAGGAAAACATTAAAAAACGATTAATTAATTTAATTAAACCATATCTAACTGGAATTTTCCAAAATCCTTTCTGGGTATTATGGAATACATGTGTATTAGCCTGTATACAAAATTACAAGGCTAGAGCACATCCGATGCTACCATAAATCAACACTCCCTCCTAGAGAGGAAAGTGCTCTAGCAAGACAACTCAATGTGTTGCTCTGACTTCTGGAACATCTGTTGTTGTGCTGTTGATGCTGCTCACCAACACTGCACAAATGTTGCACCTGTACTGCTGCTAACTCTGCATGTTGC
This sequence comes from Pinus albicaulis, assembly GCA_034641835.2. Classification (NCBI taxonomy): domain Eukaryota; kingdom Viridiplantae; phylum Streptophyta; class Pinopsida; order Pinales; family Pinaceae; genus Pinus; species Pinus albicaulis. Next base: position 520,387,335 of record CM076572.1, on the reverse strand, counting down.
TGCCAACTGCCACTGTACTGCAACTCCCTCTGAATTCTGCAACCATGTTGTTGCACTCCATGAGCACTGCTCTGCACTGCATGAGCACTACTCTACACTGCACTGCACCACTGTGCACTACGTTGTTGTTGCTCCACTGTTGTTGTTGTTGCTCAACTACTGCTACTGTTGCACTGTTGCTAATTGCAACAGAAAGACATCCGAAATTGGACAAGTAAAACTGCATCTTGGATAATAAGACTGTCTGCTGCTAACTTCTGCACTAGCTCTCTGAATATGCTGCGTTGTTGTTGCTCTGTACTGCGTGAGCACTGCACTACGCTATTGCTGCTCCCTCTAGTACAACTAGCCACTGCAATGTCCCTTCATCTTCCACTGCAACTGTCCATCCTGCTACTGTCTTAAGGTTGTCGTAGCTCGTATGTGATCCAAGAGTTCGGAAATACTCAAGGATCCTGCCATCTATAGATTCTGGTTCTACAACTCTAGGTCAGCCCATTTCTCTCCTTTCGGAATATGAACTAACATAGCACAATCAGCTTTTGCCTCAATCTTGGCAGCTCCGGCTTGAGGATCTTGCTTCTCCTCCTTGTCCTTTTTCTTAAGAGGATATTGTGTGGCATAATGTCCCATTTCTCCACACCTGAAGCACTTGATCTTGGACAGATCTTTCTTCTTCTGCCTTTGTTGCCCCTTTAATGCAAGGGTTGTGTTATCTTCCTCCTCCTTCTTGACTTTCGAACCACTACTGCCATCCTCAATATGGATTTTGAGGAGATCTCTCCTCAGCTCTTCTTGCTGCAAGGCTGCCCACATCACTTCCCATCCTAGAATCTTTTCTCTGCCCAGAATGCTTTGGACAAAGACCTGATAGTCCTCTGAAACAGAGTTCAGAGTGAACCTTACCAGCTCTGAGTCTTTAGGTGTTGACCCCACTGCTGACAGCTGGTCTCGGTTATCCTGAATTCGAGACAGGAAGGAGTCAAAACGCTCTCCCTTCTTCATCCTAGTATTATGCATCTTCTCCTCCAAATGCATCTTCCGTTACTCGGAAGATCCTTGGTATAGCATTTCTAGCCCTACCCACATTTCTCTAGCAGTGTTCTTTGCTGCTATGTAGGGTACGATGTGATCCTTTACGCCATCTAGGATCAATCGTTTGGCTCTTGCCATGTTCTTCTTTAAGGCTCTCATATGTGTTGCATCTAGCGGCTCTACAACTGCGCTGTCAATGAAGGCCTTTAGATCGTGCTCATCAAGGAGAAATTGAATCCTTGATTTCCAAATAACATAGTTGGAGGCACCCTCCAATCTATCTTGGCCATGCAATCTGTTGTTGGCCATCTCCTCAATTGTCGATTTCTTCCTCTAACCCTCTGCTCAGCTAAACTTACGCACTCGTTGAGGAGTAAGTGGATACTTCTGCTATTGCACGGGAAAAACTGAGTCTCTTTGAGTAAGAGAGCTCTCTGAGGTCAAGAAATCCCCAACTGTGTTTTTCAGAAATTTTCTGACGCTTGTGCACCAGCACTCACTGTTGTGCAGCTACTGCGTCCTTCAGCTACACTGGTTTGCTATGTTGCCTCTTCTGCAACTGAAAAAGCTTACCCCTCTGTCAACTCTCTCAAAGGGAGCCTTCTCTGTGCTGGATTGCCCTCCTGGCCTAGACTACGTAATTATTGGGGTAGTCTACTGTTGCTTACACAGTTCCCAGTCTCTTCAGCATTGATCTGCTGGTTCACTCTTGTTTCTCCTGCACTTCAGCTTGAATAAGCTCTGATACCATGTGAAAAATCCTAAATCTGGATTCCTACTGCAACAAATATGAATTACTTCTCCTATTATTTTTCATAATTATTTCATTACAGTGAAATATCGAAGTAATTACTGAAGTAGTCTACACAAATAATGTTGCAGAATAAATCTAAGTGCTAAAACAAACTGAACAAAATACAATGAAAAACATCCACATTTGACACAGTTATTTTTATACTAAGTCCCCTGAAAAACCCAACTCGGGAAAACCGGTGCAGCAGATCTGAGGGTTTTGTATTATTAAGCAGCAGAATCTTGAGTACAACTAGGGTGCCAATATCTGGCTCACCCTTCAAAGAAAACCTCGGCAACAGATGAAATGTGAGATATACCTCACTCTGTAAGTCCCTGGCTGATCTGAACAGTTCTGGTGAAGCCCCTCTCTGCCTCTGTGTGATGCCTACGCTGCTACTACGTAAGCCTACGTGGGAAAGCTGAAGAACTGCGTCACCTCTCCTCTGCAAATGATCAAGCTGATCTGAAACTGAGTTTTGGCCCTCCTGGCTCAGAAACCACAACTTCCAACTATCTCTGGATTGAATCAAGAAGGCATTGCATCACTTGTGCATCATTCCCTTCAGGAACTGCGTCACCCCTCCAGATGACTGCGCTCCCTCTCTCTCTGAAATGTACTCCTGGTCCTCCTGGCCAGTTACAGCATCTGCCCCTCTCTGGAACTGATCACTAAATCAAATCACTTAGCAAACCCTGCCCTACTGATTTGATCTTGATCAAAAAGTTGTGTGTCTCTCACAAGCTCGAAAATTCCAAACGCTCAATGTGTTTTACATAGGCCCCTTAATCTCCTTCTTATAATCTTTCGTTGACCCTTCAACGGCCAAGATTAAAACATAATCAAGCGCTAAGATTAACTTGGAGATGATCCATGACTTTATCTAGAAGATTCACACTTAGTTTAATTAATGCCCTTTAATTAATTAATTTCCCTAAGTTTAGACTTAGGAAAACATTAAAAAATGATTAATTAATTTAATTAAACCATCTCTAAGTGGAATTTTCCAAAATCCTGTCTAGGTATTATGGAATACATGTGTCTTAGCCTGTATACAAAATTACAAGGCTAGAGCACATTCGATACTACCATAAATCAACAGTTGTCGCTCAGATTGTGCAAGTACAGTGTGACAATGACTCAGGTCGAAGGTTGTCACCCTGATCCCCGACATCTCCATTCTAGTCGTCTCCCAACAACAACCTATGGGGGGTAGTCCCTATGGAAGATAAAAATGCAAGACTCGTTGGAAACCAACAAGTCTGGGAGCCACAGTTGAATGGCCTAGCCACTTGGTTGATTTAGCAAACTTTTAGAGATTAGATTAAATTCTTAATGAGCCTAGTGCCTGATGGAGTCAACTTGCTTTATATCAATTAGAGACCAAGTAACCAAATGAACAACAACTACTTAATGAATGCTTAACTATCCTAGGTGAGATGCAATCCCTAAGACTTAGGTGTAATGCATGAACCTTGATTGCATTTCATTAGAAGCCAATTCTAGGTGTAGCCTTCCTCTTAACTATTTTGAAGCTAGTATCTAGAGTAGGTTGTGAGAAAGAGGCCAAGGGGAAGCAAGCAGAGGTTTGATTAACGATAGCTCTCCTCAGGTACTAACCAACCGGTGCCTTCGGCGCTGCAGAGACTGTGGCTCTGACGACTGCAAGGTCACCATGTTAATCACTAAAGAGGTGCTACGCTCCTCAAGCTAGATGAGAAAGGTGGTCCCATTTTCTATCAACCGAGCTTATGATTGGAGGTAAGTTATTAAATGCAAGAATAGCTCTAGAATGAGATGCAAGGTGATGGAGTGTTTCTTGAGTTAAGATTGTTTATGTTAAGTACTCAGATATGATTTGCCTTTAGTTATTACACAAAGTACTTAATGAATGAAACACAATCTTATATATAAAATGTGCTTAAAAGTGCCAATAAGATACAATTCCTCAATAACCAATGATCCACAATAGATAAACAATAGAGCAATTTATCCACTTATGACAATTATCAAATGAGACAATATGAGATGCAAATGACAGTTATCCAAAAGAGACAACAAGATTGCAAATGAACTTAGCCAATATTTCCCAACAATTAGTCTCTTTTATGTTAACAAGACAACTATTAAGAGATATGCAATTAGATTCACCAATCCTTAAGTTTAAGAACACTTAGATCTTAGATGCTAATATCACCACGATTATTAGATTCTCAATTAGCCAAGATCACAAATTGCTCAAGAGACATTCAATGATATTCTTTAAACACAATTGGAGCAAGAGACAAGTGATGTAGAACAAGATGCCCAAGTTACTCAAACCATTCAACACAATGCCAAAAAATTGAAGTGCTTTGGAGACTAAGCTTATTAGTGCACAATTAGGATTATGGAACTTTCACAAGACAACAAACATTAGTGTCCTTATCCAATATTACTTTAGATAATGAAACAAATATCTTCTACAGTGAACTATTAGATCATGTACAATAGAAACCTTATGTTACTTATGTTCCAATATTCTCCAAATGAGCAATAAGTGAGATTATGACAGCAGTAGATTACTTGTGTTTTAGAGCTATTTTAGGTGCAAAATGAGATGCCAAATGCAAGTGAAACAATCTACTACCAAAAGCACTTTTCAAAATGCCAATTTCTCAATGTATTAGGCCTTGTAGTGATGCAAATGTCACTGCTATAATTCAAACTCCAAGATGCTTATGGCAGTCAGCCATAAATCATAAAACAATTTAAGTTATGAGAGCCCAACTTATCCAATTGACCTATGAATGCATTAGACAATATGTGAGTTAAGTTTATGTCAATTAGATGAGTTAAATATCACTGTTAGGAAGAGATAAGACTACTATAGCAAAACAGTGAGAGAAAATGAGGGTTTAGAGGTCAAACCCTTGAGCCGTATGGCCTTGTAGATCTTGCAAAATTTGTTCCAATGTAGAAACACCTGCAATCACACACTTGACCAAAAACCTCTACAAAATACACCTACTATCAGCTCAGAAAAGCTTATGACTACCAACAGTGAGGGAATGAGGAAAGGGATAGGCTAGAGAAAGGCTAGAATGAGGGCAGCAAGGCCTAGTTAGGCCTGAAGCTAGGGTAAGTAAGGCCTTAGAGGCCTGCCACAAGCCCTAGACGGGTTGCGGCCTAGGAGACGTGTAAATTTTTGAAGATGTTCTATGCTTGATGCAACTTTACTTTTATCCCCAGTGTCAGTCAGCAATCACATAAACAAGAAAGTAAAGTGCTGATAGAACATACCAATAGATCGACAGAAGACAAGCCAGAAAAATGTAAGTGTGTTGGTGCGTTACGGCGGTCAACAGGATGCTTCAATCAGCAAAGTCTCAATACGGTCATCCAACCAGAAGTGTCACACACACAGCCCTTAAAGACAGCTCATCAAAAATCAACATAATTCAACAAAAGAATCCCACATCCAGATTTCCAGCATCATCCAGATTTACAGCATCATCCATATTTACGGCATCCATTTCCGGCATCATCCAAATTTACGACATCATCCAGATTTACGGCATCCATTTTCGGCATCATCCATATTTACGACAGCATCCATATTTACAACATCCATTTCCGGCATCATCCATATTTACGACATCCAGATTTACGGCATCCATTTCCGACATCCATATTTACGGCATCCATTTCTAGATCATGAGGATGTGTGTGATGAGATGATTGAAATGTCCTCCAACGTTGACTCTATTTATATCAATCACTGAGGGTGTGTGACACATTTGTTGGGGGTGTAAAACCTTAAGGCCGACCTGCACATATTTTGAAAATATTAAAAATAAATTCAAAATAAATGTTCTACTCATCGAATCAAGATGATCTTTAGATCGATCTTGCACCTCTTCGAAAGAGGAACCCAATAAAAATATTGGTGTCTTCATCTGAGCATCACAACATGGAGTTTGGACCTAGTTGTCCAATTTTAACACTCCCTCTCAACTAGGGAGAACTCCATCCACCTGTGCAATCAAACATCGCGCATCATCCCACCGTAACTTGCTTTGCTGACCTCTTTATTTCAAAACAGAAGTGGGTCAGTCGCAAAGACATCATTCCCGGCTGACAGATTCAGCCCAAAGGTCCGAAACCTCTATAGGACTCACAAAGAGTCTCATACCAACCCGGAGTCGGTTTATCTGACCCGAAGTCAGTAGGAGGTCCGAAACCTCACTTGGACTCAAGAGAGTAATATATACTAACCCGAAGTTAGTCTCACTGACCTGAAGTCAGTTGGAGGTCCGAAACCTCACATGGACTCAAAAAGTCACATACCAACCCGAAGTTGGTTTATCTGACCCGAAATAAGTAGGAGGTCTGAAACCTCACATGGACTCAAAGAGTCACATACCAACCCGAAGTTGGTTTATCTGACCCGCAGTCAGTAGGAGGTCCGAAACCTCACTAGACTTGATCCTAGATGAAGTGGTTGGACCCATGTCATCCTAGATAGAGAGTACGGCAATATTTGATGCGTCCATCAGTCTTTGCTACTAGTCTCTAGCTTTTCCCACCTCATTGGCCGAATGAGAGGAACTTCCCATGAGTCCAGAACTCAAATGGGTAGGATGCATACGGGGCACAGATCATGAGAGGCGAACCAACTCAATCATCATAACGGTGGGGCCCAAGCACACCAACAAGGTACGGCAAGCCTAGCCTTGTAGTTGCTTATAGCTCTGAGCAGCTATCCCCAAAGCCCCCCATAGCTCCCAGAGCTCATCGTCCAACACAGGGTTGCGGGGAAGCTTCAAACCCCCTTCGCTCCCACTTCCGAAACTCGCTCCGTGCAGGAGCGTTTCGGAAACGCTCGGAAACGCGCTCCCGAAAACGCTTCCTGACGGGAGCATTTTCGGGAGTGCGTTTCCGACCCTGTAGAAACGCTCCCTGTTTTTTCGGGAGCGTTTCAGGAAGCGCTCGGGAGCGAACGCTCCATGAGCGCTTCCGACGTTTAAAAAATGCTTCGGGAGCGTTTTTTAAACGCGGGAAGCGTTCGGGGAGCGTTCGCTCCCGAACGCTCCCCGACAAAAAAAAACGTTTCCCGCCGCGCGGAAATTTTTTTATGAAAAAAAAACGATTTTTTTAAAAGGGGGGGGAAGGGTTTCATTTTGATTTCATTGTTTGTTATTGTTTGTTGAGTTGAGAGAGAGCAAGAAGGAGAGCCGAGAGCGGAAGGACCGGTTGACAGGGGAGCAAGGAGCAAAGCTGACAGGAGAGCAAGGAGCAAGGTTGACAGGAGGATTGCAAGAAAGAGGTAGGCCTTCTAATCCAATTTTGTATTTTCTAGGATGAATTTGTAGATTGTTAAATTGTTTGAAAATGAAAACTTGAATTTTTCTTGAATGTTGCATTTTATTGGATTTAAAACTTTAAAAATGAATTGTTTTTTTCCTATGTTGCATTTCCTATTCCCATTTGGCATTTTTCCATTTGTTTTGCGGGCTAGATTCTAGAAACTTGAAACTTGTTTCCATCATGGCTATATGGCTAGGAATTTTCCTCATGTTGGTTCCTTTCTTTGTGATAATGGTGTTGGAGAGTGCTAGAAGAAAGAGACAAATCAGAGAAGAGGAGGATGAAGAGGAGGGTTATGGTGGATCTGAAGAAAATCCTGAAGAGGAGGAGGATTATGCTTAGGAGGAAGTGGGGAGTGGAGACCCTAAGAACATAGAATCCCCAACTAAACAAGACCAATATCCTTTGTGGAAATATGTTCAGAAACAAGAAGGAGGGAAAGGTGGTGGAACCACTAAATTTATTTGCCCCCATTGCAATAAACAATACCATGGTTCATACACCCGTCTGAGAAGGCACCTTTGTGGGATAATGCCAGGAGATGGAACTAAAAATCTTGGAATCAAAGTTTGTAATTTTGTGCCAGCACCACAGAGAGAGAGATATAGGAAGGAAGAGGGGGCTGCCCTACAGAGATCATCTAAAATATCTAGGGGTTTCGTTGATTCGAGCCCAACACATCATGGACAAACAAGTTCAACTTCCACCCATGCCAGTGGTTTTGGAGGCAGTGGCATTGGATTAAGGCGTAGAACCATATCCGATTTCCTAGACGAAGGGTGTAGGAATGATGTGGATTCAAAAGTTTACCGGTTTCTATATGCATGTGGGGTGCCATTCAATTTTCTTCTTCGCCTACCTTATTGGCATGAAATGGTTTCTGCCATTAATGATGCCCCCAAAGGATACAGGAGCCCTGGGTATGACAAGGCCAGAACCGTGGGTCTTGATCATGAAAAAGCTAAAATAAACCATTCTTTGGCTAGAATGACAAATTCATGGAATGAGCATGGGGTGTCCATTGTCTCTAATGGATGGACCAATGTAAAAGGAAAGCCATTGATAAGTGTTTTGGCTGTGTCGGTTAGTGGTGCAATCTTCCTGGCAGCATATGATTATTCAGAGAAATTCAAAACCGGCATTAACATTGCAGAACCATTACTTGATATAATTGAAAAAACTGGGCCATACAATGTCATACAGGTCATCACTGATAATGCTGCTAACTGTAAGGCAGCAGGAGCAATTATTGAGGATAAATACCCCAACATTTTTTGGTCTGGGTGTTTGGTTCACACAATGAACCTTTTGATGCATGATATCATCAAAAACAAACAACCTCAATTCAAATGGCTTGGTGATTTGTACAAAAGAGGTAAAAAAATGATCAAATTTATTACAAATCATAGCAATACCCATGGGCTTTTCCGTACTCACTCCAAATTGGAGTTGTTGAAAATAGCAAAAACTAGATTTGCTAGCTATTACCTCACCTTCAGGCGCCTTTTGAAGGTAAGAGAGTCATTGGTTGCAATGGTATCAAGCCCACACTGGCAGCTATTAAAGGACAGGGCGGCAACAATAGTTGACAGGCAAGGTTTCGAACATGTGGAGGAGACCGCCCTTGACCATCTGTTTTGGGCACGTATGAGGGAAATTGTGAGTTTTACCAAGCCCATTTATAACATGATGCGCTTTGCAGATACTGATAAACCAGTGATTGGAGAGGTTTATGAGCAAATGGATAGCATGTTGGGGCAAACAAAAGATATTGTTAAGGATAATGATCCCAACTTGTATGCTATGATTCATGACTGTGTGTGTGCACGGTGGAATAAACTCAATGTTCCACTACATGCTTTGGCATATATCCTTACGCCAAAATATTACTCTCCATCTTGGTTGGGCCAACCTGCACCTGGAGGTGGTGTTAGGGTGAAACCTCACACAGATCCAGAGGTACAAGAAGGGTACATGAAGGCATTGGACAAATTGGTACCTGACAGGGAAGAGTGTGCTAGATTGCACCTTGAATTAGGCAAATACTTCAGTTGCACTGCTAACTTTGGTTCATTCCATGCAATGGAAGACAGGGACAAATTCGATGCTCTCACATGGTGGGTAGCATATGGCGGCATGGGACTTTTGCCAAAGTTGGCTAAAAAAGTTCTCTCACAAGTTGTGAACACTTCTTCTGCAGAGAGGTGTTGGAGCACCTACAGCTTTATACACAATGTGAGAAGAAACAGGTTGAATGAAAACCGAGCTGAAAGCTTGGTTTATGTGCATTATAACTTGAGGTTGTTGAGCCATTACTGTGATCGGGAAAATGAGGATCAATCATACAGAGTCTGGGACAACAACCCAGAGGATGATAATTTGGAGGACGGCACGTTATATCTGGAAGAATTAGAAGCAGAACTTTATAGGGATGATGATGAAGCATCAGCAGCACCGCCACACACAGGGCCAGTCCCACCATCTACTGGTAGCAGTGCAGGTGCAAGTGCCACTCCTCGATATCACACTATTTTTCCTTTGCAGATCCAGCCTCCACCTTCTAATCGTGGTCGTGGTACTCCTGAGAGTACTAGAAGACCAACATTTCCTCGTGGCTCACAAAAATTAGACATTTCTCGTGGGCGTGGCAAGGGGCCAGCCAGATAAAATATATTTGTTGTTTACTATTTTCTATTTGTTGTTGACAGTTGAACAGTTGAAACTTGACTTGCTACTGATTTCATATATTTAAATTTTTAATGACAATTTAAGTTTGAAGTTTGAATTTGAAAGGTGAAACTTTGAAGTTGGCATTTATAAGTTTACTATTTACAAGTCATTATGAATTATGAATATGATGCTTCATGAAAGTTATATGGTGATCAATGAATCAATGATGATAAATGTTATATAATATCAATGATGATAAATGTTATATATTGAATTTTGAAATCAATGAACCAATGATGATAAATGATATATATCAATGATGATAAATGTATATTGAATTTTGAAATCAATGAATCAATGATGATAAATGTTATAATATATATATCGTGATGATAAATGTATATTGAATTTTTTGAAATCAATGAATCAATGATGATAAATATTAGATATTGAAATTTGAAATCAATGATGATAAATGTTATATATTGAATTTTGAAAGCTTGAAACCTTGAGATTGATGATTTGCGAGACTCAAGAGTCAATATGTTCTCTGCTTCCAACTCGTGGGCGTGGTTGATGAAGACTATAACTTCTAGATGATTGATGTTATATGATTCAATCTATGTTTTTATGTTTTTTATGTCTAATTCATCATTCTACATGTTTTTGTTGACATATATGCATCAAAATATAAAAAATATTAAAATATATATATATATATATATATATATATATAAACGCTCCCGAAAACGCTCCGGACCCGGAAACTTTTAAAAATGGCGCTCCGCGCTTCGCTCCCGCTCCCGCTCCCGCTTCCAAGTAACCTTGGTCCAACAGGACCCTCAGAATAGCATCGTTCCACGATACCAAGATTCTCACGGAAGGTTAGGAACATGACCTTCCCCAAGGGCACTGTGAGAATATCTGCGACCTGCTCATCAGTTCCTATATGATCGAGCCTTACGGCACCTCGATGTACCATACCCGGATAAAGTGGTACCAGCCATCAACATGCTTGGATCGTTCGTGAAACACGGGATTCTATGACAAACGAATCCCCCTCTAGTTATCACAAAGGATAACGGTGGCATCTAGCACATGCTCAAACAGCTCACCGAAGAGCTTTCGCAACCAAGTGACTTCACAACAAGCCATAGATGTTACAATGTATTCGGCCTCAACGGTGCTCAAGGCTACCGACTTCAGTTTCCTGCCCGAAGCAGATCTACGTGTGAAGTAGCATCCAGATGTGCTCTTGCGATCCACCACAATGCCAACCCAATCGACATCAGTGTATCCATGGAGTGTCATACTCCCGGCAATGTATCTCAGCCCATGGTCTATCGTGCCTCAGAGATATCTCAAGAGTTTCTTGGCACCAACCCAGCGAATGTTATGGTCAACCATGTTACTCAAAGTGTTCACTGCACAACATACGTCCAGACGGGTTTTCACTAAGAACATTAGGGCCCCTACGAGTTGAAGATACTCAGTAGGATTTGCTAGCATGGGCCCAGCAGCGCTGCCACTCAACTTCTTAAAGTTGAGCTCCATTGGTGTCGACACGGACTTATAGTCCATCATACTAAATCTTTCCAAAAGCTTCACAATATATTTTCCTTAAGAAAGGAAAATCTTGCCAGGTCTCTGCTAGACCTCCAGGCCTAGGAAGTAGTGCATCAGTCCTAATTCCTTCATCTCGAACACAGCAGCGAGCTCCCTCTTGCACTGATGAATGAGAGGGACAGCACCTATCAAGAAGAGGTCGTCCACATACAGCACCAGAATGAGAGGCTTCTCTCTATCAACCTTGAAGTAAAGTTTCGGATCAGCATTACTACGAGTGAAGCCTGGCTTCATCAGGTAGTTATCTATCCTCTTGTACCAAGCTCTGGGTGCTTGCTTCAACTCATAGAGGGCTTTCTTCAACCTACAAACATGGGTGTCCTGAACCTGGACTTCGAACCCCAGAGGTTGCTCTACATACACCTCTTCCTTTATTGCACCATGCAGAAATGCAGTCTTCACATCCATCTGATGAAGACTCCATCCTTGCATAGAAGCAAGGGCTATGATAGATCGGATTGTGGTATATCGGGCCACAGGTGCAAATATATCATCATAGTCTATGCCTTCTTTTGAGAGAAGCCACGGGCAACCAATCTTGCCTTGAACTATTCAGCATTTCCATCAGATCCATGCTTGATCTTGTAGACCCATTTCGAGGTGACAACTGCTTTGTCCTCCGGTCTTGGAACCACATCCCAGACATCATTCTTCATTATGGACTCATACTCTTCGTGCATAGCATCCTTCCAGACTTGATGCTTTACGGCTTCCTCAAAAGATCCAGGCTCAGATTGTACAATAGTACTCATGGCTACTAGATACCCTTGGTATCTACTTAGCTTCTTGCTTTCACGAATGTCCCCCTTTGGGGCCATATGTCCCTCGGCATCCTCGAGAGTGTCCCTGAGCCATGATGGTCTCTTCCCTATTGAAGGAGGTGGATCAATCGGGTCCATTGGTCCTTCAGCATCGAGCATCATCTCATCCTTCGATTCTTCTTGATTTCCAGGCCTTGCTTCATGATCTTCCTCAGATCTCGGAAGATTGACTACTTTCCTCAGGGAAGCATCTTTGTCAAAGGTAACATCGTGGCATATCTCCACTTCCCTTTGACGAGGCACATATACTTTATAGGCCTTCGAAGTTTCGTTGTAGCCCACAAACATTGTGGTCTCCCTCTTGATGCTAGCTCCTCTGCAAAAGTTCTTGAACTCGTTCGTCTCATATAATAAGAACATCCTCCCAAGGATGTCACGGGCAGCATACTAGATAGATCAGAATGTACTAATTGCAAGACATCAGATGTCTTTGTGACACTTGAGGGGAAAGGCCCCCTTGTATGCTTTCCTTAGGCACAACCCTGACATACACCTTCATGATTATTTGAGAACTCAGGCATCCTCGTCACCACCTTCCTTGCTTCGGGAAGGGCCTTGTAGTGAAGTTGTTCAAACCTCCGGTGCCATAGTTCAATCTGTCGGATAGTATCACATGTCATCGCTCCCAGTGGACTTCCTCCAACCTGGTAGAGTGTACCAACTCTAAACCCAATCGTGATAGCTTCCTTGAAACTCTTCTTCCACATGCGCACCTTCCATCAATGAATGCCACATTGAAACCTTTGTCTTCCATGGCCGAAACAAACACAAGGTTCTTCTTCAAATTAGGTACATATAGTACATCTTGCAGGCGGAGGACTTGACCTTGAGACAAGTGGAGGGTCACAGTCTCTGTCCCTTTCACGGGATATGTGGCATTATCTCCAAGGATAATTTGTAGATTAGTATCCTTCTCAACCATATCAGTAAGTGCTTCCTTGAACCCAATGATGTGCCTTGAGGCACCACTATCTATCAACTAGACATCCATAGTGTCGGGTGGAGATGCAGCAAAGAGGGCAGATACAAAAATGAATTCATTTCTTTTATCATCAAAGACATTTGATTCCTCATACCTGGAATTTCTTGACCTTTTGAAAGGTTGCCCATTTCCGCCAGAGGGAGCCTTCCTTTTCTTGACCTTCTTGAAAGGGCATTCTCTAGCATAGTGACCTAGCTCAGAGATGTAGGCAACCAGACTCTTATGAATTGAGTCCCTGATCATCAGTTTTGCTTTGATTTCCCCCTTCTTGTACTTTGATTTGGCAGCAACAGTTGCAGTGGATGGAGGCTCTTGGATTTTACCCTGCACATAGTCCATGACATCTTGGTCTTCCAAATTAAGATCCAATGTCATCTTCCAAGCATGGAAGTCATCCTTCCCAGTCAATTTGTCATCAGCCTTAAAGCCATTGTAGTTTGAGGAACCCATCCTCTTCTTCGGTGATTGCTACAAACTAGGGCTTTGTCTTCACCTCAGCTCTGATACCATGTAAATTTTTGAAGATGTTCTATGCTTGATGCAACTTTACTTTTATCCCCAATGTTAGTCAGCAATCACACAAACAAGAAAGTAAAGTGCTGATAGAACATACCAGTAGATCGACAAAAGACAAGCCAGAAAAATATAAGTTTGTTGGTGCATTACGACGGTCAACAAGATGCTTCAACCAACAAAGTCTTAATACGGTCAGCCAACCAGAAGTGTCACACACACAACCCTTAAAGACAGCTCATCAAAGTCAACGTAATTCAGCAAAAGAATCCCACATCCAGATTTTCGGCATCATCCAGATTTATGGCATCTTCCGGCATCATCCAGATTTATGGCATCATCCAGATTTACGGCATCATCCATATGTACGACATCCAGATTTACGGCATCTTCCGATATCATCCAGATTTACGACATCATCCATATTTACGGCATCCATTTCCAGATCATGAGGATGTGTGTGATGAGATGATTGAAATGTCCTCCAACGTTGACTCTATTTATATCAATCACTGAGGGTGTGTGACACATTTGCTGGGGGTGTAAAACCTTAATGCCGACCTGCACATATTTTGAAAGTATTAAAAATAAATTCAAAATAAATGTTCTGCTCATCAGATCAAGATGATCTTTAGATCGATCTTGCACCTCTTCGAAAGAGGAACCCAATAAAAATATTGGTGTCTTCATCTGAGCATCACAACATGGAGTTTGGACCTAGTTGTCCAATTTTAAGAAGACAACCCACAAAAGGCAGCACCAAGGGGCTGAGGATGGGTCGAAAGGCCTGAGAAGGAAGAGAAGTGGGAGCGGAAGGAAGATGAAGGAGGAGGAGAGCAAGCGGAAGGGTAAGGAGGCAACGAATGGGAGAAAGAGGGGGCCGAGGAGGAAAGGAAGCCACAACAAGTCTGCGGCAGGATAATGTTGGGAGGCCAAGGGCCTCTAAGGGCTAGACGGTTGCCCTAAAAGGGAGTCGCAAGCCTTTGGAAGCCACAGCCAACCTTGGAGAGGCTACAGCCAAGGAAAAGAGGAGTAGGAAGAGCCTAAGAGGCTCACGGCTAAGCAAGGAAAGGCTAGACGGCTACGGCAGAACGAGGACGTTGGGCATGGAAGCCCTAAAAAATTTGAAACCCTCACCAAAATTGTGAATTTGCTTCAGATCTTCAGTTTCACTACAAAATTACTTGATACCGACCCAACAAAAATTATAGAGACTAGACCTTACCGTCAAGGGCCTAGATCTAGCTCCAACCCAGCAAATCTTCTTGAATCTCACCTGCACAAATGAAAATACAAGTGCCCAAAACCCCAATATATACAAAAATTCAAATAAAAACCCCAAACCCCAACTAGCTACAAAACAAGGGTTAAAAGAAATTTATTTACAAAAATAATTTACAAAATATACAAATATACAATGCTTGAAAGATTTTTGAAGAATAATTTTTTTTTAAACACAGTCTTAGTGAAGTAAGAAAATTACATAAATTTCCTGAAGCCCAAACAAGGTTGGCATGTGCCCACAGTCTGTGAACTTGGAGCCCAAGGGTCGGGGAACCTGCAAACTCTATATATTTCTTCAAGTAAACTTGTTAGAAATATGGTGAATTAGATCACCAAAGATAGACTCAAAACCTACCAATAGAATGTTCTTATCACCATCTAATGAAATAACAAGTCTTATAAAATTTTAAGCACAATATAGAAAAGCACATACCTAGCACACACCACAGATGAATGAGACAATGACACCATGAACTGAACTCCAAAGTCTTTTACTATGAATTTCAAACGTTCCCAACTAAACAATGGTTTCACACCAGTGTTTACAAAATTACATCAGCTAAAGACGATGATCCTCAATAGAATCTCAATAGCCTTCTATTTATAGAGAAATTCCTCAAAGTGGAAAATAATGGCTATTTGGATTGAATGTGTCAAAATAATCTTGACTGTCGATAAATACTAGATCAACTTTTAATCTCTACTGTCGAAAATACTTATTTTTGAGGAATTTTCCAATTTCTCATTAAAAGCATTTTTTATTAATCCAAAAATAATTATTTTCAATTAATTTCTTCAAAAATTTGACTTTGACTTAACCACTAAGGTCCAAGGGCTTAATTTTTCTTAAAAAGTCTATTTTTGCCTTTGTGATTAAGTCAGAGTCAAATTTTTAGACTTCTTCATGACCCGCAAATTTTTTGGTCATTTTCGACTTGGAGAAATTAATTTCTCTAGAATTAAATTTTTTACTCTAAATTAATTAATTTTTTGGCTTAGTAATTGATTTTATTTTTGCCAGAAAATTAATTAATTGACACTTGAGGGGATTAATTAATTTTCCACTCCTAAACACTTTAGCCATGGTGTTTGATTGCAAGGGACCACGCATTAAAATATGTTTTCATCAGATAATTAAAATTTCAACCCTCAAAGGGGGATACCCATTCGTTATAGACCCTCATAATATTTACCCAATTTTGTGACTCAATATGATCTAGTAGACCAAGTGATATGTAATAAAACAATTTAACCAAATAGCTTAAATTATTCCCAAATCACTTTTATAATAGACTTGACTAAGAACACTAGGACTCACCTATGACTTTGCCAATAAATTCCACCATAGCTTTGGATTTAAGCTGGAGGGAAAAACTCTGTCGATTATCTGTGTTTAGAAACATATAATGCGGTGAGACGAAAAACCTCCTAGGATGAATTTTGTCGCCAAAATCATAGGCTTACCTAGGTTGTTACATAATTAAACGATCGCACTAGCATCATTTACATTACAAATTTGCAAAAATTGGGTTTGCAATGACAGAATAAGTTGTTGGCAAATGATTTTGAACTTCGAAAAATTCGACACAACTGCTTCCTTAGAATTGTGACAAAACGTGTTCAACATCTGGCTCCATATGGGGACACGTTGCTTCCATGAAGTGATGTGAGAATCCAGAATCTTATATCCAAGAAAACAGAAGTCCATCAAATAGATATCCATTCAAAATTGAAATCATCCTGCATATATAGACTATTTGCGAGAAAAGAAAAATCTACTCTAACAAACTGAAATGTAAAGACATGTAACAAAAGTGTATGAAAAAAAAAACTAACTAAAGACACACTTGAAAAGGAGTAGGGTTAGAGATACTATACAAAGGATGCCCATGGCATCAGATGTCATCCGTGTGGCACAATCTAGAACATCTGTTTGCATACAGGTAGATCAATTGGTTGTTTACCAGATGTCCCTTGCTGAAACTTAACCCTTTTTGGTTGATGTAGATTCTGATCACTGTGTTGCACAACTCTATCAAATTGAAGCCTTCTTCTTGTTCGCTCGAAATATGGGATATAATGCGGTGGATGATCCATCCTTAATCTTTCTTGATTAAGTTCCATGATTCTTATCCTTTCTTCTATGGCCCTTATTTCCACCATCCAACTCTAAGGCATCTTGCTCCTATCATATCCATCAAGTTGCTCCTCACGAACACATCCCATACTGTGCCAAAGGTATGCGTCCCATACCACATCAAAAACAAGTTAAAACTGACCTCAACTCCTCAACTAACTAGATACTCCAAGACCACCATCATATGAAGTCTTCATCGGCTGCAACTTCCTTCAAATCGTCATAGGCTCCTTTGAACCATCTTCATCCAACACTTTAGGCAAGCACACTTGTCCAAGTGGAAAGTCCCATCGCAAGTTGCCTTTGCCCTTTTCATCGCATGAGTGCCCCATAGGTGGCCCATGTCTCCCTTCAAAATGACCATTGCCTTGTTGTTTGAATGCACCCAGCATCCCCATCGGTCCATCTGCAAAACATCTTCATGTGGCATCGACAAGTCCATTCTGCACAACATCCTCACTTGGCACTTCTGCTTGATGGCCATATGTGACATCTCTACAAGTGCCCTCGATTGATGTCTTTGCACAAAGTTTGTCATGCCCCTCTTATTCAACTTGATGCACATAACTCCAGTTGCCCAACTCGTCCACTTCAGCAGAATCATCGTAACCTCAGCTATTGCATCCTTTCCTACAGTTTAGGTTAGCGCCCTCGGTCACCCTACCCTCATATCGTTATCGCGGGTCCCTTCCTTCATTGTTATCTCCCCCACTAAAGTTTCACAAAGACTACCTCTTGGCTCCAA
Source organism: Pinus albicaulis (assembly GCA_034641835.2). Classification (NCBI taxonomy): domain Eukaryota; kingdom Viridiplantae; phylum Streptophyta; class Pinopsida; order Pinales; family Pinaceae; genus Pinus; species Pinus albicaulis. The sequence goes on along the minus strand of CM076572.1, from coordinate 520,369,380 downwards.
CGAAACTACAATGAAGAAGTCCACCCAAGTATGTGTATCATGTTGGCTTCACTTCAGTGTGCCCTTACTTTGTTTTGTCCATGAGTCATGCAGGGCACTTAGCCAAATCTCCACTCGGTTAAGCATGACTCGACCATCACATAGGTTCATGACATTCTACCTTATGCTCTAAGGTCGCATGTTGCCCAGACAAATCTTGCAAAAATCATCCATTGCAAAGATACCTCAACCTTCCAAGTGAAAGTTATCCACACATGTTCCTCTCTATCAGCATGAGGGGAACCATCATACGACTTCCATCAACAACTTCATCTCTCTTCTAAGCCTGCGATATGCACGAATACGGTTCAGTTGTGGTAGGCATCGTCCCACAAAACTCTTCCTCTTTCGGCATCATATTCACAACAATCGAACCAACTTCCTCATCGTACGTCGCAACTTCTTCTTCATGATCACAGCTAGCAGCTTCAACCTGCCCAATCGCCCAACCAAGTCGAAGAAGCTCCCCTCTAACATTGTCTTCCAAAACTTCAAGTTCATTTCGCAATCATGGCTACTCTTCCTTCATGCGGCCCAACCTGTCCATGAGTTGCATAATTCTATCGCAACCCTCTTGCAAACCTGCCATCGTACTTCCCAACCTTTAACCTGTTCACAGCCTTGATCGCAGTTCTTCTTCCAAACTTCCCTAAGTGCCACCTTCGCAAAGTAGGCTTTGATACCATTTGCTCACGAAGTGGGCAGATGTGTCACCAACTTCTGTCAACGCCCATTTTCTTCAAAGCGGGCTCTAATACCATCTGTCACGGTCGTGGTCGCCAAAAGACCATTGTGGGCGTTGTGTGTCACCAGCAATATTTCATCGCAGTTATACAACTACTCTAACCAAGACTACGCCTAACTTATTTCTCTTCAACACTTAGTCAATTTTTCAATTTAAGTTCAATCTACTCAATTATCTCTTACAACAATTATGACTCTGCAATATCATAAAACAACATAAGCAGTGGAAATAAAACTTCAATTAACATTCAACAGTTCCACAATTCTGTAATATCGTAAAACCAAGAGTCACAAACATTAGTATACAAGAGTATGCAATGGGATCGGGCAACTCCCAAAACACTTTCCCTTTTGCTTCTATTAAACTTCAAAGTAATGTTACAATACATTTACAAAGGAACAACCATGCCCAAACTCATTCGTTGCCCAAGCTTTACAACAAAGTGGCAGTCGTTGGCCAAACGCAACGCACTTGCCCAAAAATGCCAAGTTCACAACTTGGGGCATGCCCAACCTAACACTATCACCTTCCCCAGCAAAAAACCTAGTATTGGCGCCACAAAATAATCAGAAAACCAACCCTCGACCAGTGCCCAGAAACCAGTTCGCTTGGGCAAGCTCTCCTCCTTTTGCGACGTGCCTTAGCTGCACTTTAAATTTCTGCGATCTGCACCCTGTAGATCTGCGATATCGTGGCCCTTACATTTTTTGCGATATCACAGACTTTGCCTTTTCTATGATCTGCTCTGCGATATTACTATCTTGTGCAAACTTGCTTCTTCCCCTTGGTTGAACTCCTTCTCTTCAATATATGTGTCCTTGCCTCTCCATTTCATGGGGACCGCGCCCCTTCTTTTATTGAGCCAACCTCACTTCTTGTGCGGGCACCCCTTCATGGGCGAGCGCACCCCTAGGCCGACCTGAGCTTGGTCGTGTGAGTACCCCCCTGGGCCAACCTGACCTGGGTTGTGCATGCGTTATTCCTACCATATGCTCTGCGCTATATGCTCCTCGCAATGCTATGTCTCTCACTCCTTATCACGTTGACCCTCAACTCACCCTCGTGCCTCTGCTTGCTACGTCCTACCTATCGCATCTCCCTTATCTGCTACGTCTTGCCTGTCGTGTTCGCTTAGGCGACCCACCTTGGTTGTGGGCACACTCGTGGGCACAGATCGTCGAGTTGGGTTGTCGCTATGTCATGTTGTTGACCGGGCGCGCCCATCGCGACGTGGCCGCTACATCTCGCCCAACGCCCCACCTCGTGCGGGCACGCCCAGGGCGCTCTCCCTTCCAACTCGTGCACGATGTCCAACGTGTCGACCTGGGCGCCCCTGCTCCATGTGGGTGCGCTCATCGCACATCCAAGTCGATTTTTCACCACCAAGTGAGCATGGCCTATCAGGGGCACCTACTGGGCTTGATGCAAATTCGGGGCCATGACAGACAGCAACACATGTGAGGAAGAAGGATGATTTGATCTGGCCCCTTAACTGAAGTTGATCGAACCTTTGACTGGCTTGTTTGACCGAGTATTTCACTATTGTTTCACTGAGTTGCTTGACCAATTTTGACAAAAGAATAGGCCCAGTTTAGCCGCGTGTGAGAAGAGTTGATCACAGGGATTTGACCACAAGGCCAAAGTTTGACCCAAGGCTGCAGGGAGCAACCCTCTGAATCACTCTGGTCGCCTGCGCTCGGGAAGCGATAGGGGGCAACGCTCACGATTCACTTATGTTTGGGGACGGGTGCAGAGCACGCTCTTGCTGAAAAAATTGGCATTGATCTCTCCCATCTTGGTTTGGCGGGCTTGCACGGAGGAGGTGGGGTTAGGGTGAAACCTCACACGGATCCGAGGAGGAGTGCTGAGAAGGAATTTGTAAAGGCATGGACAAATTTGTGCACGACGAGAAGGAGTGTGCTAGATTGCGCCTTGAATTAGGCAAATACTTCAATTGCATTGCTAACTTTGGTTCTTTCCATGCAATGGAAGACAGGGACAGATTTGATGTTCTCACATGGTGGGAAGCATATGGCGGCATGGGACTTTTGCCAAAGTTGGCTTAAAAAGTTCTCTCACAGGTTGTGAACACTTCTTCTGCAGAGAGGTGTTGGAGCACCTACAGCTTTATACACAATGTGAGAAGAAACAGGCTGAATGAAAATCGAGCTGAAAGCTTGGTTTATGTGCATTACAACTTGAGGTTGTTGAGCCATTACTGTGATCGGGCAAATGAGGATCAATCATACGAGGCATCAGACGGGACAACAACCGGAAGGGAACATAATTTGGAGGACGGCACGTTACATCTAGAAGAGGTGGAGACGAGAACTTTATAGGGACATTGATGAGACATCGAGCGGCAACATACACACGAGGCAGTCCACCATCCCTGCGGTAGCGAGTGCGAGTGCCGGTCCAGTGCCACTCCTCGATGTCACACTATTGTTCCTTTAGGATCCGACCTCCACCCCTTCGGTAGTGGTCATGGTACTCACAGTACTGAAGACCAACATTTCCTCGTCAGCCCACGAGAAATTAGACATTTCTCGTGGGCGTGGCAAGGGGCCAGCCGGATAAAATATATTTGTTGTTTACTATTTTCTATTTGTTGTTGACAGTTGAACAGTTGAAACTTGACTCTTTCTGATTTCATATATTTAATGACAATTTAAGTTTGAAGTTTGAATTTGAAAGGTGAAACTTTGAAGTTGGCATTTATAAGTTTACTGTTTACAAGTCATTATGAATTATGAATATGATGCTTCATGAAAGTTATATGGTGATCAATGAATCAATGATGATAAATGTTATATAATATCAATGATGATGAATGTTATATATTGAATTTTGAAATCAATGAATCAATGATGATAAATGTTATATATCAATGATGATAAATGTATATTGAATTTTGAAATCAATGAATCAATGATGATAAATGTTATAATATATATATCAATGATGATAAATGTTAGATATTGAAATTTGAAATCAATGATGATAAATGTTATATATCAATGATGATAAATGTTATATATTGAATTTTGAAAGCTTGAAACCTTCAGATTGATGATTTGCGAGACTCAAGAGTCAATATGTTCTCTGCTCCCAACTCGTGGGCGTGGTTGATGAAGATTATAACTTCTAGATGATTGATGTTATATGATTCAATCTATGTTTTTATGTTTTTTATGTCTAATTCATCATTCTACATGTTTTTGTTGACATATATGCATCAAAATATAAAAAATATTAAAATATATATATATATATATATATAAACGCTCCCGAAAACGCTCCGGACCCGGAAACTTTTAAAAATGGCGCTCCGCGCTTCGCTCCCGCTCCCGCTCCCGCTTCCAAGTAACCTTGTACCTAACATTCCTTGCGGGCAGTGTTTTAAAACTCTGACTCGGGTTTGGAACCGGCCGAGGTTCAACTTCGACTTCGACTCTGACTTGGTATCGACTCGGCCGATTCGGTTTCAATGACTCGGCCTTTGTAAAAAATACATTAAATATTAATATTTTTATAAAATAACATCATTTTAAAGATTTTCATTCATGTTTCCAAACACAAATCATTACAATATAGACAAAATACAACATATGATCAAAGTAGGCTCATGAATATATCCATTATATCAAAATTGCACCCCGTGCACTATCTAATACATAATAGTAAGTAGTAAGTACATACATGATGATGATATAGAGATCAGACCAAAAAACATAACCAAGGACGCTCTAAATGGCCTCTACAACAAAACATGAATAGTCACTATCCCTAGACATCTGACAAGGCAATATCCTCTGGCTCAAACTCTGAACCAGAGGGGGAAACCACTAGCTCCTCCTCCTCATCAACATCCTCAACTAGAACTGTAGCACGTTGAGCCTGAGATAGATGAGTTATGCGCTTCCGTCGTGGCTGACTCGAGGAAGTGCCTGCGGCTGCAACTGGAGGACTTGGGTCTGGGCCTGCTACTAGTGGATCTACATTGAGTTGAGCCTCTACCTGTGTATCGAAGTCCATCCCCACACCAATATCCTCATCAGAGTCAAACTCTTGTGGACAAGTCTCCACTACCCAATCTGATGTTTGATCAATATCCTCCAACACAATGGGATCTGAATCAGGTCCTTTGTTCAGCAATTGGTTGCGTCTTAGTCGGAGGTTGTACTGGACATACACTAGATCATTTAATCGTTTTTGCTCCAAACAATTTCTCTTCTTTGTGTGAATTCTCTCAAAGACAGGCCAATTGCGCTCACACCCAAAAGCACTGCAAGTTTGACTCAAAATGCAGATTGCAAACCTCTGCAATTCAGGACAATGGCTACCAAATGCCTCCCACCATTGTGCTGCAAAAAACATAGTTGTGTAATGAGCTTCAGTTAGCTCAACAAATTATATCCAATTTTGATATTATAAACAATTATACAAAATAATAAAATATGAAATTGAAAATTGAAATTCTTTGTTTACCTGGCTTATCTAATTCCCTTGCAATCCTTGCAAGGTTCTTGCTAAAGGTACATGTGGCTTTGCTGAACACAGTGATCTGATTGTGTATCGGCAACTGGTCACTCTCTGTGGGGATCATGCGATCAATGCAGTCAATCAATCCCTTTAGGGAAATTCGTCCCGACACTGCCCAAATTTCAACAAAAACTTTGCCCTAAGGGGTTGATGCAACTGAAAGAAATAATAGAGCATATCATGGCCACAGCGAAACAAAAGAAAGAAAAATCAAAATGAAAAAGATGGCCAGGGACATACAAATTAGCACGTGGGAAAAAGCCCAGCATGAGCTCTACCTCACTCATTATGGTCATCACTTGATTCCTGAGCACATGTTGCTCCATTACATCAAAAGAAGGAACCCTTGCATGTCCCAACCACGATGAGCAATGAAATAACTCATCATCAAGGGGTAATACAATTGCCACATCATTCAAATCAAGCTCCAACACTTGAGTTATGAGCAGTAATACAAGAAAAAAAACAAGAAAACGTAAAAGGTGCACAAGAGGGGTGAAAAAACAAAGGCCAAGTTGATAACTCATGCATCCACGATTGCTCCCTCCTCACATCTTTACACTCAGCATGTGGATACCCCTGTCAGTTGGTCCCTTTGACAATGGCACTTGGCAATGAAGCCTTATCCTTTATGTACCATCATTATTGTTCACTAACACTATCAATTGAAGGGTGGAATGAGGAAATGCTATTGCCCCTTAGGGGCTAGAAACACCTAATAGGTTGTCCTTTAGCCACTCCTACCTAGGGAGAAAACATCATTGCAAATTCAAAGCCATGATTTCGGAAGGGGATCCTTATGTGAAGTATTAAATAGCCCATGACACTCGAGCTTGGTTCACTTAGATGCAATAATGATTTTTGTCCCTAATGCCAGGTTGTTTTCACGAGAATCTATGTTGTAATTTTCAAGTGGTTCAACAGCCCATGTCTTGGGCACCTTCTCCACAGGTACCTAGGCCATTAGAAGCATATTGGCACAAACAAGTGAAGCATTGAGACTCTTAAGCTTCCTAGCAGCAGCATCATCTGACACATGTACCAAAGCACCTCCTGCACCTAGGACGTTGTACCACTTTGCACTAGATTTAATGATTCTTCAAGATGACACACCTAGACCCAGGATGCCCCCAGGCTGACCTTAGCACCAATTGATAGATGGTAGCTAATTCAAGGCCTAGATGAGGATGCTCTCACATTTAGAGACTAGGGAGGGCTAGTTTCACCAGAAAGGCCTTTAATGTTAGAGCAGAGATGACCACTTTGAGTAGTTGGAGAACTATGGAGACCACGTTTTGGTGCCCCAACGGGATCTTGGGACCACAGGGAGCCATTGAGGTGGATTTAAGGGTCAACCCTCAAATCTTGATTTTTACATGCTTTTACATCATCTTGGAAACCTCGTAGCACTTGGGTATTCCATTTGGAGCTTATTTCAGGCATGACATCAACCCTAGAGAGCTAGCGCCTCACACCTGTGGCCTAATTAGGGCATTTATGATTGATGCTAGTGGGTTGGCTTGTAACCCAATCATATTTTGTGATCAAACTTGTTTTAGGGGTGTCATTAGGTTTGAATTAGGTCTAATTCCTCATAAAAATAGAGGAGAGGCTCAGTGAATTCTATTCATCATCAATTGTGACTATTTCGGCACTCTTAGGAGATTTTTGGCCCCTTTGTATCTTGGAGAGATGTGATCTCTGGAGAACTTTGTTTATTGGAGCTATTGTCTTGGCATTGGAGAAGTTATCTTGGATCAATGAAAGGATTGTTCATACATTTTTCCTTGTAAGTAAACCTTGTTATTGATGAAATTGATCTTATGTCTAATGTATGGAATGCATTGATCATATAGGGTTTTTCTATTGCACCATTTATTATTGAAGGTTAATTGTATAGAATCTAGATATCATCATAGAATGCATTACTCATGAATGAAATGTGAATGAAATGTGAATGGCAATCCCCTTGGTGAACTTTTGAGTTAGCTCTTATAAGTAAATATTGATCCCTCACAAAGGTAATGTTTAGTATTTTGTGCTAGGGCATCAAAACATCCTTACTCTTTTGCAAGATTTGGCTTATCTGTCACACCCATATACTCCATCAACCCAAGGACAAGGCATTGGCCTTGTCAAATTGGTGATCAAACTTTATCTCATCAATAAATTGAATTTCGATCTCTTTTCTCTTCTATTTTTGGTCCTCTTTAGGATAAGCAGCCTAAACTAGGGCTTGGAATGAATTTGCTTAGATGGAATATCTAAGGTGGTGGAAGGATTCAACATCAAGAGTATACTTGGTTGCCTTAAAATCAACCTCCTTAGTGGCTAATCTATCCATTTTAGGCCTTGATTTCTCTTTCCCTAGCTAATTTGCCCTAGGAAAACCCTAGGTTGGTTAAGCTTCAACTTAAAGACTTTTTGAAGGTTTCATATGCCAATGGCTTGCTAATATTTATTTTAGAAACCTTTTCTTGGCACATTGACCTTAGGACATTCCATCTTGCTTGTTATTTATCAAGCCTTAGGTCTAGCGTTCCCTAATTAGACATCTCCAAGGGATGTGAATTGCCTTATTCTCATTGGTTGAGCCTTGTACTTAAGAGGAGCCATCATTTAGTAGCCTCCTGTGTTACCTTGAACCCTTAAGCCTAGAATATCTTCCATAGGTGAACTATTTACCAAGAAACCTCGCATTGGTGAAAGTCCATAAAAAGCATGGGGTAGTGGTTGTGGTGACAGTGGACCATCCCTCATTGTTGTCACTTACTCTAGTGCTTGCCTTGTAGAGCACCCCTCTACAAGAGCTGCTAGATTTTGAGGCAACAGTATCCAAGGTCGACGGGCCTCTACAAGGAAGGAAATATGGTGACATAAGAAATATTATGTACATTTATGAACTGTTGGTTAGCTCTCAATCTAAATCCAGGATAGATCACATGAAGCCATTTCATGCACATATCATTTCCATGTACTATCACTTTGAGTCTAAATAGTACCCCATCACTTCTACTTCAAAGATAGGCATCAAACAGTACTCACCTTAGAATTTAGATAATGCAAGATTGCAGATAGAACCTACATAGAAACAACTGTTCAAGACATGCGATAAAACCAGAAGGAATCAAATACCAACCCCAGCAGCAGCAACTCTAATTTCCACATCATGGTTGTAGACCTCATAAAGATACTGTCCAAATTCAATTCCTTCTTTGCCCTCTGCCTTCAAACGGGATAAACAAAGCCACATGTGCAGCACAAGCAAAGCATAAGTTGTTCTGAAACATTTTTCCAAACTGAATGCTGCATCCATAAAACCACAAATAAAATTCTATCAAAATAGTAACAGTGGAAGCAAAAGTACAAAACACAAAGGATTATAAAGCCAGGGTCAATAAGGATCCCAGAAATTCATCTATCCCCATTCAAAGTAAGCATATATCAGTTAAAAACTTAAAACTCAACTAGGAATTTGGATAATTCATAAGCTGCCAGAAATTTGTTTATTCCCATTTAAAATAAGCTTATGTCAGCTAAATCTTGACTACAAATTTACATCTTAATAAGCTTAAACAATTCTATTAGTGAATTAGATCAAGATACATCAAAATATCAATTAAGCAACCAAGAAGGGGATCACAAAGGCCACGAGAAAGAGACTGCATAATGCACTTATCTAATATATATTCCTCTGGGATGAGCTTCATTAGATTGAATTTTTTAGTTTAAATTTCCTCCACTGCTACAAAGTCACAAATTCAAGTATAATATTAAATAAACAATTATGAGAGAACAATTTTGAGCAAAGCAAGATACTTAAATATCATTGTAGACAAAAAAATATCACCATTGCAAAAACAAGGAAGCATTTAAAGTAATCAGCCTATGACATGGAACATTGATATCAAATTGCACGCAAGAATTACAAAGAAGGTAAACTCATGATCACAACCAAGAAAGCATATTAGCATACACTGACAAGAAAATAAACAAAAACTTGAAAAAAGAATTTCTTGTTCACAAATATTGCAATTTAAATTTCACTTATGTTTTGTATCTCATTTTTTACATCATCTGAGTTTGCTGGAGCTAAGACATTTAATTAATCAATAAACATAGAGATGCATTCAAAGAAAATAAATTGTAGAGGATCTTGAATCAACTAAAGATTAACCAGCAGTTTCATCTTTGAACCCGATTATGATACACAAAATAGTTAAGGTCATATTTTTAAAAACCGGCCGGTCTGAAACGGAAATCAGTCAAACCAACAGGTCAGATAGGGCCAGGTAACAAACCAGTAGAAAACCCTGGTTTGAGGGTTGGAATCAGCCAATTAGAGCTGATTTCTAATGGTTAGGTACCAAAACCAGCCTGCTTAGTGTTGCAAAGTGTAACTAGGTCGGTCTTCATGTTGACTATGTAATTATGTACTTATGTAAAGAAAAAGTCAAAGATAATAAAATGTATTTCTGTTTTACTTGCCTCATGGGTTTCATGAGCAAAATTTTATTATAGGTCTATAGACTTCTTCTTGATGTCTGTTAGGATTTGTACTTGAGAGTCATGTTAATGAAGGGTCTAGTCAACAAATATGCTCCAAGATCTTGGCAAAATACCGTGAAGTGATGAATCCCGAAAGATGCAAGAAGATACCCTGATAATTGTTGGATTAACTGTCCTCCATGTCAGTCTATAATCAACTATGAAGTCGGCCCTCTATCCTGCTGTCTGGTCGGCCTAAAGAAAGTTAGACTGTCTATATAAATACCTTTTCTGCGGCCCATTTGAGAACATGTTTTTCGGTCATCCAAGAGATAGTTTTGCAGATCCTTAAAAGGTGTTTCAGTGCGGATTTCTGCGAAGGTTTTTCAGTGCGAAGTTTGAAGAACTTCAGTACTGGTTGCTTGATATATAACGGCGATGCTGTGCGGATCACTCTGAACAACAAGTGCAGATACCTGAAGTATAATAAATGCGGGTTTCTCCAAGTATAATTGCGGATTTCAGGAAGCAGTTATAGGGTGTCAATTGCGGATGTGTCACAACCTCTATTTCAGATACCAGAGCAAGAAGAAGGTGCAGATATAATACTGCTGTAACTACATACTGTTTCATGTTTCCAGAATTGAGCAAAGGTCCTGAAATATATAAAGTTTAAGGTTGAAGGCTACGGTTCAGTAAAGTGAAGACAGTGACTATAAGGAGAAAGCATTCTTAAAGGATAATAAGAGTGAGGAAGGTTCCTAAATACAATACAGTTGCAAGTGTATGCAAGGTAAAGACAATTCAGTTCCAATATTTGACTGAACAATAAGTAAATCTTGGAGACCGAGTTTTCTAGTACAGAACAGTGCAGATTGTTGAAGAAGAGAAGAATCAAGTTTGAAACGGCACTGACAAGATCTTGGAGACATTCCTAAGTCTAGGGTCTAAGTCTGGATCATGGTACTTGTCATTTGAAGATCTATAAGAAGAATTCCTTGCGGATTTTCCTCTCCAACAGGGAGAGGTTTTGCCCTGCCTCTAGGAGCTTAATTTTGTCTCGTGCATTTTGATAATTGGCTTGATGAAAGACTAACTAAGCTAAAGAAAAGAAGACATAAGTAACTCATGTAAGCTCACAAGTAATTATCAAGAAGAGAATTTGTATTAATCATCAGCCCTCCAAATTCTCAACATGCAATCAGACCTAAGGTACTGAATGTGAAAATTATACTGCAGTGTATTGGTTTATTTTCTCCTACTTGATTTAATTAATACAAGTTATTTCCATAAATTAGATTCAGAAAATACCGAAAATAAACAACACAACAGCCTGCACATGCAGATCATTTACTGAATAATACGCTCATGCAACAATGTGACATGTGGATTTTTGGACACAAGTCCCCGGAAAAACCCAAAGCAGGAAAACCGGTGTAGCAGATATGAGGGTTTATTATTAAGTAGTTCTGAGTACAGCAAATCTAGGTTCCAAGACTGGAAAACCCAACAAAGAATAAAAGAAATCAAACCTGCAGCTAACCTGAAGTTCTAGTGCCAAATATCACACTGATCCACACCCTCAAACGGGATTTACAAGACTCAGCCCGGATCTGGCCCTAGAAACCCTCAGCGTTGCTCCTGAAGCCCCAGCGTCAACTTTGAAGGCCTCCATCAGCCTCTGCGTGGCTCTGGGAGGGCCTGCGTCACCCCTAGAGGGTCTATGCTGCCCCTATGCTGCCTCTGCTAGGCCTGCGTCAGCTCTGCGTGGCCCCAGCTGCCTCTACACTGCCCCTGCTAGACTATGTGGCTCTGAAGCCCCTCTGTGTTGCCCTTGTTGCTGCTCCTCTGCATCTTGTTGTCTCTTGGCTCTTGGGACGAGATAATCCCCTCAGCCATACTACCCCTCACTGCAGGAAATTCCTCCAGAAATTCTTAGCAAACCCGCCTTAGAATTCCAGATCTATTCCTTAGTTCTGCAACTGTGTGTGTGTCCCCAACTGACCCTCAAGCCTTTCTCTTATACTTTTTCGTTGAACCCTTCAACGGTCGAGATTAAATCATCCATCAACAGTTGAGATTAAAAGACTGCTTCATCCATGTGACTTAAGACAATTTCAGCACATGTGTTAATTAATTCACTTTAATTATTTTATTTTCCTAAGTTAGACTTAGGAAATCCATTAAAAATAATTAATTATTTGAATAACTTGAACACCAACTGAAATTTCTCAAATCCCTTTCTGGGTTTTGGAGATCAAGTGTGTCCTAGCCCCTCCACAAAATTTCAGGGCTACAGCACACTCGATGCTACACCAACTATACAAAATCTCGACACTCCCTCTTCGCACAGAGTGTGCTCTAGGAAAGTGTACTCTAGCAATGCATCCACACCATGCACACTACAAGATCTTAATGCTGGATTATGTGCTGTTGATGCTTGACCTACTGCCCTCCATCCACTGCATTGTTTCGCTCTATACTACTGCCCATGCCACTGCCACATTTGTACTACAGCTCCCTCTCAAACTGTTGCATCATGTTGCCCATAACACTGCCACTGCTAACTGCTGCACTGCAACTCAGTTGCTGAGAAGTAAGCAACTAAAGACTCTGCCCAACTGTTTGATAGACAAGTCAAGTTGCCCTCCACCATAGAAGCTCCCTGGATGCTAATTCACGCTATCATCCTGGAGACACTGTCATGTTGCAACACTACACTGCGTGAGCACAGCTTCTCTATGTTGTTGAAGTCCCATCAGCCCCTCTACGTTGTTGCCTCCACGTTGTTGTTGCCTCTACATTACACTGCTCCTTTCAGCTCTCTAGCTCCCTCAGCTCTCTAGCTCCCTCTTCTGCTTCAATGTGGCCTTCTGTAACCATCTCCCGACTCATCCCGCTATTGTCTTAAAGCTCCCATAGCTCGTATGTGATCCAAGAGTAGGGCTAACTCAAGGATCTCGCCATTCTGTCTGTAGATGCTCTACAGATCCATGTCACCCCACCTCTTATCTCGAGGTACATGAGCACTCATGGCTGCATCATCATCAGAGCCATCATCCTTTGCTGCTGCAGCCTTGGAATCAAAAGAGCTCTTGCCCTTCTTCTTAGGACAACTGTTGGCGAAATGTCCAAGATCACCACAGTTAAAGCATCTGACCTTGGAAAGGCCCTTCTTCTTCTTTCCTTGTTGTTTCTTTTCCCCTGATGCAATGGTTGCATCCTTCTCCTCTTCCTTAACTTTGGCATTTCCGCTTCCACTACTGATATTCTGCCACTTAGTGACCCTCCTGATCTCCTCTTGGCGGAGGATAGTTCACATGTCAGCCCAAGATGGTAACGTTGCCCTTCCCAGAATGCTTTGCACAAATGTTTCTCAATCTTCCGAGACTGCATTCAGAGCAGTCCTTACTAAGAACCCCTCATCCGGAGTAGCACCAATGCCAACCAACTGATCTCAGATGACTTGAAGCCTGAAGAGGAATGGATCTATCTCTTCACTCTTCATCATTTGGAACAACCGCATCTGGTTCTCAAGAAGCATTCTTCTTTGTACGGAGCCTCCTTGGTACATCGTCTCCAAGGCTACCCACATGTCATTTGTTGTAGTCTTCCCAGTGATATGAGGTATAACGTGGTCCTTGACTCCATCTATGATCAAACGCTTCATACGCGCTTGATTTTCTTCATACTCCTTGAGAGGATCTGCATCGGTTTTAACAGCAAGAACCTTCTCTACATACTCTTTGAGACCATACTCATCTAGAACTAAGAGGATTCTGGCCCTCCAGATAACATAGTTGGACATGTAGTCTAATCTATCTTGATCCCTCAGTCCATATCTAGCCATCTTTGCTCAAATTTGATAGAAACAGTACTTCTCCCTCTAGATCTGGGTTTCTTGGTGACTAGAAACCCTCTAGTAGCTGCTTCCGCTGAAGATTGATTTCCCTCTTGGGAATCTTCCACCAAAACATAAACGGACAGTACTCCTTGATCCTCCTAATCGAATCTCAGATATGTTTGGCTCAGATCTGCAGAGTAATTTTCTTCCTCCTACCTTTGTTGCCTTAGCTAGGCACAATTCTGCTCCTGCGGAATCTCTACCCCACTAGCACTGTTGAAGATCTGAAGCACTGCTTCCGGATCTTGGAAAAATTCTTCTACAACTGGACAAATAACTAGACAACGTCTTCCTGGCTAGCCCAGCGCTGCTCAGAAGTGGATTGTGTAATCCCAGACTGGGTGACGCAGTCCTTACGCTGCCCTGGGAAGGGTCTGCGTAAGCCTAAAGGCCACCTGCAGCTTGAGCGTTGTCTTCTCGATCTCCATTATCCCGCTGTCAAGATGCCCTTTCCGGATCTGCTACTTCTTCTGCCAACCTGCAGAAAAATATTTCTTCAGCTGATTGCAGATTCAGCTTGATCTGTTATCGCTCTGATACCATGTGAAAATTCTACTGTAGTGTATTGGTTTATTTTCTCCTACTTGATTTAATTAATACAAGTTATTTCCATAAATTAGATTCAGAAAATATCGAAAATAAACACAACTACAACCAGCACATGCAGATCATTCACTGAATAATACACTCATGCAACAAAGTGACACATGGATTTTTGGACATAAGTCCCCGAAAAAATCCAAAGCGGGAAAACTGGTGCAGCAGATATGAGGGTTTATTATTAAGTAGTTCTGAGTACAGCAAATCTAGGTTCTAAGACTGGAAAACCCGACAAAGAATAAAAGAAATCAAATCTGCAGCTAACCTGAAGTTCTAGTGCCAAATATCAAAATAACCCACACCCTCAAATGAGATTTACAAGACACGGCCCGGATCTGGCCCTAGAAACCCTCAGCGTCGCTCCTGAAGCCCCAGCGTCAGCTCTAAAGGCCTGCGTCAGCCTCTACGTGGCTCTGGGAGGGCCTGTGTCACCCCTGGAGGGTCTGCGCTGCCCCTGCGTTGCACCTGCTAGGCCTGCGTCAGCTCTGCGTGGCCCAAGCTGCCTCTGTGTTGCCCCTACTGGACTGCGTGGCTCTAAAACCCCTCTGTGCTGCCCTTGTTGCTGCTCCTCTACCTCTTGCTGTCTCTTGGCTCTTGGGATGAGATCATCCCCTCAGCCAATACTACCCCTCACTGTAGGAAATTCCTTTGGAAATTCTTAGCAAACCCGCCTTGGAATTCCAGATCTATTTCTCAGTTCTACAACTGTGTGTGTGTCCCCAACTGACCCTCAAGCCTTTCTCTTATACATTTTCGTTGAACCCTTCAACGGCCGTGATTAAATCATCCATCAACGACTATGATTAAAAGACTGCTTGATCCATGTGACTTAAGACAATTTCAACACGTGTTAATTAATTCACTTTAATTATTTTATTTTCCTAAGTTAGACTTAGGAAATCCATTAAAAATAATTAATTATTTGAATAACTTGAACACCAACTGAAATTTTTCAAATCCCTTTCTTGGTTTTGGAGATCAAGTGTGTTCTAGCCCCTCCACAAAATTTCAGGGCTAGAGCACACCCGATGCTACACCAACTATACAAAATCTCAACACTCCCTCTTAGCACGGAGTGTGCTCTAGGAAAGTGTACTCTAGCAATGCATCCACACCATGCACTACAAGATCTTGAAGTTGGATTCTATGCTACTGATGCTTGGCCTGTTGCCCTCCATCCACTGCACTGTTGTCTCTATACTGCTTCTGTAAATTTTTGTAGATGTTCTATGCCTAATGCAACTTTACTTTATCCCCAACATCAGCCAACTATCACATAAACAAGAAAGTAAAATGCAGATAGAACATCCCAGTAGATCAACAGAAGACAAGCCAAAAATATATGTGTGTTGGTGCGTTACGGCAGTCAGCAAGATGCTTCAACCAGCAAAGTCTCAATATGGTCGGCCAACCAGAAGTGTTACACAACCCTCATGGACAGCCAGATCAGTCAACGAAAGTCAATGTTGTCCCAGTCAACGGTCAACACAAAACAGCAACAACAAAAAGTCAATGCAACCCGGTCAAAGTCAACGGTCAACATCGATTTTAGTGCCAAAAAATGCGGACTAAGGAAATCAGAATTCTGACCAAGTTTCATGTCATTTTGACCAAGCGTTGACCAAAGTCTACGCTGGTCAAATCGGTGCTGAAAAATCCTAGGTCAGAAAACAGAAATCTCTTTGTTGCATTTCCCACGTGTGGATGAAGAAGAGCCTCCAACGTGATCGAACCAATCAGATGAGGAGAGAGAATGTGATGTGATGGATGAGTGAAAATGACCTCCAACGTTGACCTATTTATATCCATCAGTAGGGGTGTGTGACACAACTGTTGGGGCTTCAAGCCTACATTTCATTTCAGGCCGACCTACACATATTTTGAATAAATTCAAAATAAATGTTCTGCTCATCGGATCAAGATGATCTTTAGATCGATCTTGCACCTCTCCGAAAGAGGAATCCAATAAAAATATTGGCATCTTCATCTGAGCATCACAACATGGAGTTCGGACCTAGTTGTCCAAAATTAACACTCCCTCTCAACTAAGGAGAACTCCATCCACCTGTGCCATCCAAACATTCCGCGTCATCCCACCGTAACTTGCTTTGTTGGCTTCTTTATTTCAGAACAAAAGTGAGTCAGTCACAAAGACATCACTCTCGGCTGACAGATTCAGCCCAGAGGTCTGAAACCTCTATAGGACTCAAAAAGAGTCTCATACCAACCTGAAGATGGTTTACCTGACCCGAAGTCAGTTGGAGGTCTGAAACCTCACTATACTTGATCCCAGATCAAGTGGTTGGACCGTGCCATCCTAGGCATAAAGAGTACGGCAATCTTTGATGCATCCATCAGTATTTGCTACTGGTCTCTAGCATTTCCCACCTCACTGGCCAAATGAGACGTACTTCCCATGAGTCTGGGACTCAATGGGTAGGATGCATATGGGGCATAGATCATGAGAGGTGAACCAACTCAATCATCATAACGGTGGGGCATAAGCACCACAGGGCTCGACAAGCCTAGCACTGTGTGTGCTTATAGCTTCGAGAAGCTATCCCCAAAGCCCCCCAAAGCTCTAAGAGCTCATCGTCCAACAAGACCCTCAGCATACGGTCGTTCCACGATACCAAGATTCTGACGGAAGGTTAGGAACTTGACCTTCCCCAAGGGCTTTGTGAGAAAATCCGCGACCTGCTTATCAGTTCCTATATGATCGAGCCTTACGGCGCCTCGTTGTACCATATCCCAGATAAAGTGGTACTTGATATCAATATGCTTGGATCGATTGCGGAACACGGGATTCTCGGACAACCGAATCCCACTCATGTTATCAAACAGTATCACGGTGGTATCTAGCACATGCCTGAATAGCTCACTGAAGAGATTTCACAACCAAACTGCTTCACAACAGGCCATACTCACTGCAATGTATTCTGCCTCCGCGGTGCTCAAAGCCACCGACTTCTGCTTCCTGCTTATCCATGATATCGAAGCAGACCCAAGTGTGAAGCAACAGCCCGATGTGCTCTTACGATCCACCACACTGCGAACCCAATCGCCATCAGTATATCCATGGAGTGTCACACTCCCGACAGTGTATCTTAGCCCATGGTTTATCGTGCCCTGCAGATATCTCAACAGATTCTTGGCACCAACCCAGTGAAAGTGATGAGGCTCAACCATATGTTGACTCAAAGTGTTCACTGCAAAACATACGTCCGGACAGGTGTTCACTAAGAACATCAGGGCCCTTACGAATTGACGATACTCAGTAGGATTTGCTAGCACGAGCCCAGCAGCACTGCCACTCAACTTCTTAAAGTTGAGCTCCATCGGTGTCGACACAGACTTATAGTCCACAATTCCAAATCTTTCCAGAAGTTTCACAATATATTTTCCTTGAGAAACGAAAATCTCGCCAGGTCTTTGCCAAACCTCCACGCCTAGGAAGTAATGCATCAGTCCTAGGTCCTTCATCTCGAACTCAGCAGTGGGCTCCCTCTTACACTGATGAATGAGAGGGTCAGCACCTATCAAGAAGAGGTCATCTACATACAGCACCAAAATGAGAGCCTTTTCTCTATCAACCTTGAAGTAAAGGTTTGGATCAACATTACTACGATTAAAGCCCAGCTTCATCAGGTAGCTATCTATTCTCTCGTACCAAGCTTTGGGTGCTTGCTTCAACTCGTAGAGGGCTTTCTTCAACCTGCAAACATGGGAGTCCCAATCCGGGACTTCGAACCCCAAAGGTTGCTCCACATACACCTCTTCCTTTATCGCACCATGCAGAAATGCAGTCTTCACATCCATATGGTGAAGATTCCATCCTTAAGTAGCATCAAGGGCTATGATAGATCAGATGGTGGTATATCGGGCCACAGGTGCAAATATATCATCATAGTCTATGCCTTCCTTTTGAGAGAAGCCTCAGGCAACGAATCTTGCCTTGAACTTTTCAGCACTTCCATCAGATCCATGCTTGATCTTATAGACCCATTTCGAGGTGACAACTGCTTTGTCCTCTGGTGTCAGAACCACATCCCAAACATCATTCTTCATAATGGACTCATATTCTTCGTGCATAGCATCCTTCCAAACTTGATGCTTTACGGCTTCCTCAAAAGATCTAGACTCAGATTGTATGATAGTACACATGGCTACCAGATACCCTTGGCATCTATTCGGCTTCTTGCCTTCACGGAATGTCCCCCTTGGGGCCATATGCCCCTTGGCATCCTCAGTCCTTCAACATCGGGCATCATCTCATCATTCAGTTCTTCTTGATTTCTAGGCCTTGCTTCATGATCTTCCTCAGATCTCAGAAGATTGAGTACTTTCCTCAGGGAAGCATCCTTGTCAAAGGTAACATCGTGGCATATCTCCACTTCCCTTTGACCAGGCACATAGACTCTATAACTCTTTGAAGTTTCGCTATAGCCCACAAACATTCACTTCTTTCCAGAAGCATCCAGCTTTCTCCTCTTTTCCTTCGCTACATGAAAATAAACAGGATATCCAAAACCTCTAAAATGTGAGACATCAAGTTTCTTAGCAGAGAAAACCTCTTCGGGAGTTTTGGAGTCCAGAGCGGAATGCAAGCATCGGTTTGTATGTACACAACAGTGTTTGCAGATTCTCCCCACAGAAACTTCGGAAGACCTTGGTCACATAGCATGGCACAGGCAGTTTCCACAATGGTCCTGTTCTTTCTTTCAGCAACGCCATTCTGCTCAGGGGTATAGACAGTTGTGGTTTCCCTCTTGATGCCAACTTCTCTGCAAAAGTTTTTGAACTCGTTTGTCTCATATTCAGTGCCATTATCGATCCTCAATATCTTGATCTTCTTCCCTGTTGAATTTTCCACCAAGGCTTTGAAGGTACAGAACCACATGAAAGCCTCATCCTTCTTCTTCAAGAAGTTTATCTAGGTTTTGTGAGAGAAGTCATCTATGAACGTCATATAATAAGAACATCCTCCCAAGGCTATCACAGGTAGCATACCAGATAGATCATAATGTATTAGTTGCAAGACATCAGATGTATTTGTGACACTTGAGGGGAAAGGTCCCCTTGTATGCTTTCCTTCGGCACAACCCTGACATACACCTTCATGATTATTTGTGAACTCGAGCATCCCTGTCACCACCTTCCTTGCTTCATGAAGGGCTTTGCAATGAAGGTGTCCAAACCTCTGGTGCCATAGTTCAGTCTGTCGAATAGTATCACATGTCATCGCTCCTAGTGGACTTCCTCCAACCTAGTAGAGTGTATCAACTCTAAACCCAATCATGATAGCTTCCTTGAAACTCTTCTTCCAGATATGCACTTTCCCATCAACGAATGCCACATTGAAACCTTTGTCTTCCATTGCTGAAATAGACACAAGGTTCTTCTTCAAAATAGGTACATAGAGTACATCTTGCAAGCGAAGGACTTGACCTTGAGACAAGTGGAGGGTCACAGTCCCTGTCCCTTTGACGAGATATGTGGCATTATCTTCAAGGATAATTTTCAGATTAACATCCTTCTCAACCATGTCAGAAAGTTCTTCCTTGAACCTAGTGATGTGCCTTGAGGCACCACTATCTATCAACCAGACATCCATAGTGTCGGGTGGAGGTGCAGCAAAGAGGGCAGATACAAGAATGAATTCATTTCTTTTATCATCAACAACATTTGATTCCTCATACGTGGAATTTCTCGACCTTTTGTAAGGTTGCCCATTTCCACTAGAGGGAGCCTTCCTCTTTCCTTTGAACCTGTTGTTCCTTTGATTGCCATTCCTCCAGTTGTTGTTGTTGTTATCATCATCGGGAGAATCCTTCTTGAAAGGGCATTCTCTAGCATAGTGGCCGGTCTTGTGACATGTATAACATTTTATTTTCTTCCCTTAGGCCCCTGCTCTTCCTTTGTTCCTCAGACCACCAAAGTTCTTCTTCTTAGCACGAGCAGTGAAGGCAGCATTTCCTTCATTTTCATATTCCTTCATCCTTGTCTCTTCTTGTATGCATCTTGATAGTACTTCGTCAAAATCAGGTATCACAGCGTTATTGAGAATGGTAGTATTGAATACATACCATTCGGATGAGATACCTCCAAGTGCGGTGAGAACCATTTCTCGATCAGCTATCGTCTTCCCAATAGCCAGAAGATGATTTTTGATTTCAATCAACTTTAGAAAATATGATTGAACGGATTCATCCCTGCCTTTCTTTAGATTCTTCAGTTGGTTTTTGAAGAAAAGGACTAGATTTGCATTATTGGCCTTGAACATGTTGACCAACTTATCATACATCTCCTTGGATGTGCCCAGCTTAGAGATGTAGGCAACCAAACTCTTATGAATTGAGTCCCTAAACATCAGCTTTGCTTTGATTTTCCCCTTCTTATATTTTGACTTGGTGGCAACAGCTACAGTGGATGGAGGCTCTTGGAGTTTACCCTGCACATAATCCATGACATCTTGGTCTTCCAACATAAGATCCAATGTCATCTTCTAGGCATGGAAGTCTTCCTTCCCAGTCAATTTGTCATCAGCTTTAAAGCCATTATAGTTTGAGGTACCCATGCTCTTCTTTGGTGATCGCTACAAACTTGGGCTTTGTCTTCACCTCAGCTCTGATTCCATGTAAATTTTTGTAGATGTTCTATGCTTGATGCAACTTTATTTTTTATCCCCAATATCAGCCAGCAATCACATAAACAAGAAAGTAAAATGCCGATAGAACATACCAATAGATCGACAGAAGACAAGCCAAAAGTATGTGTGTTGGTGTGTTACGGCAATCAACAGAATGCTTCAACCAGCAAATTCTCAATATGGTCAGCCAACCAGAAGTGTCACACAACCAACACGAACAACCAGATCAGTGAACGGTCAATGCAAAACAGCAACAGCAAAAATTCAACGCTGCCCGGTCAAAGTCAATGGTCAACCTCGATTTCAATGCCAAAAAATGCGGACTAAGGAAATCAAATTTTTGACCAAGTTTCGAGTCAGTTTGACCAAGTGTTGACCAAAGTCAACGCTGGTTAAATCTATGTTGAAAAACCCTAGGTCAAAAATCAGAAATCTCTTTGCTGCATTTCCCACGTGTGGATGAAGAAGAGCCTCCAAGATGATCGAACCAATCAGATGAAGAGAGAGAATGTGATGTGATGGAAGAGTGAAAATGACCTCCAACGTTGACCTATTTATATTTATCAGTGAGGGTCTGTGACACAACTGCTGGGGCTTCAAGCCTACATTTCATTTCAGGCCGACCTGCACATACTTTGAATAAATTCAAAATAAATGTTCTTCTCATTGGATCAAGATGATCTTTCGATCAATCTTGCACCTCTCCGAAAGAGGAATTCAATAAAAATATTTGCATCTTCATCTGAGCATTACAACATGGAGTTTGGACCTAGTTGTTCAAAATTAACAGCTTCCCATGCCACTGCCACATATGTATTGTAGCTCCCTCTCAAATTGCTGCATCATGCTGCCCATAGCACTACCACTGCTAACTGCTGCACTGCAACTCAGTTGCTGAGAAGTAAGCAACTGAAAGACTTTGCCCAATTGTTTGACAGACAAGTCAAGCTTCCCTCCACCACTAAAGCTCCCGGTATGTTGATTCACGTTGTCCTCCTGGAGACACTGTCATGTTGCAACATTGCACTTCATGAGCACAGTTTCTCTGCACTGCTGAAGTCCCATCAGCCCCTCTGCGTTGCCGCCTCCACGCTGTTGTTGCCTCTGCATTACGCTGCTCCTTCTTCAGGTCTCTAGCTCCCTCTTCTGCTTCAGTGTGGCCTTCTGCAACCATCTCCCAACTCATCCGCTACCGTCTTAAGGCTCCCATAGCTCGTATGTGATCCAAGAGTAGGGCTGACTCAAGGATCCCGCCATTCTGTCTATAGATGCTCTACAGATCCATGTCACCCCACCTCTTCTCTCGAGGTACATGAGCACTCATGGCTGCATCATCATTAGAGCCATCATCCTTTGTTGGTGTATCCTTGGAATCAAAAGAGCTCTTGTCCTTCTTCTTAGGACAACTGCTGGCGAAATGTCCAAGATCACCACAGTTAAAGCATCTGACCTTGGAAAGGTCCTTCTTCATCTTCCCTTGTTGTTTCTTTTCCCTTGAAGCAAGGGTTGCATCCTTCTCCTCTTCCTTGACTTTGGCCTTTCCGCTTCCACCACTCATATTCTGCCACCACTTAGTGACACTCCTGATCTCCTCTTGGCGGAGGATAGCCCACATGTTAGCCCAAGATGGTAATGCTGCCCTTCCCAGAATGCTCTGGACAAACGTTTCCCAATCTTCCAAGACTGCATTCAGAGCAGTCCTCACTAAGAGCCCCTCATCCGGAGCAGCACCAATGCCAACCAGTTGATCTCGGATGGCTTGAAGCCTGAAGAGGAATGGATCTATCTCTTCACTCTTCATCATTTCGAACAACCACATCTGGTTCTCAAGAAGCATTCTTCTTTGTACGGAGCCTACTTGGTACATCGTCTCCAACGCTACCCACATGTCATTTGTTATAGCCTTCCCAGCAATATGAGGTATATCATGGTCCTTGACTTCTCTATGATCAAACGCTTCGTCCGCGCTTGATTTTCTTCATATTTCTTCAGAGGATCTACATCGGTTGGAACAGCAAGAACCTTCTCT
The DNA here is from genome assembly GCA_034641835.2 of Pinus albicaulis. Lineage (NCBI taxonomy): Eukaryota > Viridiplantae > Streptophyta > Pinopsida > Pinales > Pinaceae > Pinus > Pinus albicaulis. Next base: position 520,346,381 of record CM076572.1, on the reverse strand, counting down.
ACATGCTCTTTGAGACCATACTCATCCAGAACTCAGAGGATTTTGGCCCTCCAGATAACATAGTTGGACATGTCGTCCAATCTATCTTGATCCCTAAGTCCATATCTAGCCATCTTTGCTCAAATCTGACAGAAACAGTACTTCTCCCTCTAGACCTGGGTTTCTTGGTGACTAGAAACCCTCTAGTAGTTGCTTCCGCTGAAGATTGATTTCCCTCCTGGAAATCTTACACCAAAACACAAACGGACAGTACTCTCTGATCCTCCTGTGTAATATTCCTAATTAGCACCGCTAATTGGAATATTTGATTTTTGTATAGTTTTGCCACCTATAGTTAATTAATAAATAAAAGTGAGAAAATGGGGGCTAACTCACTTAAATAAAATAAAGTGTTTCCCTAGTAGATGCAACGTTATAACTTAAGGGGGAGCCTTGGGGGTCCACACCACGTATGAGAGGAGGCTCACGTAGCCTCTAGAAGCTTCTGCGCAGGCCCATGAGGAGCACGTGGGAGAGAGAGGGACCACGTAGGGTTTGAGGAGGGCCAGCGTTATAAAAGGAGGGAGAGCTATCTCATTTGGGCATTATTGATATTGTTGATGATATTGAGCTAGACTTCTGTCTACTTGAGCACGCTGGCTGTTTAGTCGGTCTGCAGGACTGTTTAGTGCGACTGAGTGTCTCCGGTCGGAGATCTCACCCTTGGCCCCGGGGGACTTCGAGTGCCTGCTCGGGCAAGGTTTTTCTTCAGTCTTTAGCAAGAGATTTGCAGGTGTTTGTTGGGAGTTTTGCTGAGGAGTTGAGCTTCATTGGGTGACTACGCAGTCCTTGGAGGGAGGACGCAGTTTGAGTTGGAGTTGTTCAGTGGTAGAGATTTCTGCAGGAGATTCAGGCCTATTCCGGTGTGGAGGTTCAGCGTTTATCATTTGGTGAGTTTCCTGAGGAGTTGTGGCCCCATTTCAGTCTATTTCAGTTGGTGTCTACGCAGTTCTTGGAGGGACAGCGTTTTTCTAGGAGGAGGGTTTCTAGGGGTGATTTTCGGAGGTGGTCCGTTTTGTATATGGTTTCTGGGTTTTGTCCGGGGTGGTGAGTTCAGGTGGTCTGCCGATTTTCAGCTCATTCCGGCAAGGGGATCAGCCCCTAGCTTCAGTTCATTCCAGCAGCAGCAGTTTACGACAGTTTCTTCCAGCAGCTGGGATGCAGTTTCTTGTAGCAGCCATTTCCTGTTTTTCTGAGAAGGTACTTCACTTGCCTTGAGCAAGGATAGGTGCATTCATTCTGATTGTCCATTGTATCTCATTATATTCTCAGATTAATAAAATGGCTTAGCATTTCCAGCATTTTTATGTGTATTTGCTTTATGTTCTATTTTCGGCATTTCCTATATTGTCGTATGCTTGTATTGCTGTCTATTTCCCTTTTGGGATATTACAGTGGTAGCGAGCCCCGATCTGGTCGAGACTCGCGGAGCGTGGTGGGTTGTAATAACCGTGTGCGGGTAGGGCCCGCGGCCACGTGTCCGGTACGTATGTGGGGAGTGTTGCGCAGGGGCCCCGCCCTCGGTCTCTGGGTGGGGTTGAGCCCACCTTAACACCACCGGATGCCACCCTCACTAACGGTTCGAACTTTTGGTGCCAGTGATTTGAGTCTGCATGGTATCAGAGCATAGTTCTGGCTCAGCCTATGGAGCTGGCTATCTATGGAAAATATGAGGATCACAATGCCTACATTCTTACCTGAAGTACCGAGGCAACATGGTCGTATACCTCTTGAAGATTATTTCATAGAATGGAAGTCCATGGGGGAAGACTTAAAAGCAATTTTGCCCTTCAAAGATTACTGTCAGCTCAGAGAGGATGGAGTTTCATACGAGTTCGGTTGCAGCGCACAGTGGGCAGATTCCATCTACCGACATTTGACGGATCATCCAGGCGCTCAAAGGAAGCTTGGGTGGACAAGTTGGATACCTCTTTCCAGCTTGACCGAGTATCGGAGAGGGAAACCATTAAAATGGTTACCTCGCACTTGGAGGATGAGGGATCACAGGATTGCAAGGAGTTCGAGGTTACACCTAGTGTGACACAGGATTCACTCTCATTGGAGACCTCCTTGGCTGTGTCGATTGATGTGGTAGTGGAGAAGGTAGAGCCTACCCCAGTAGAGCCATCCATTGAGGTGATGACCGGAGTCGTGTCCGAGACTTCAGGTGGTAGCAGCACACGACAGATAGGTGAGGCGTTAGGAGATATATCCACCTTCGATGAGGCACTAACAGGTATAGAGGTATTGGATGATGGTCGCAGACAGCGGTATCATCAGCTTCGGACAGACCTTCAAGTCTTAAAAGGGAAGGCCACATCAGTACGGGTGGCCATTTTGTTGCAGGACAAGGAGCTGGAGGGCATGAGAGTGGCTTGTGCCGAGTCGGCGGCCAAGATGGCCCGCATTGGGGAACGACTAGATTCCCTGATGGTACAATCAGAGGGCATGTTGGAGCGTCAGATCATTCCCCTTCAGGCATGCATGGATGGGACTAACAGTGTTGTTGGGTCATCTCTTCCGATTGGAGAGAGAGAGGCAAAGCCACCTAGTCAGATCTCATATGTTGACTTGGATAGCGGTATGAGACGATCAGAGTTGCACATGGTACAACATCCACATGTTGAGGTTGGATGGCGAGAGATTTTGAGTTGGTACTCGGTGGAGCGGGCTATGGAGATAGTGAAGGATCTGAGTGTAGCTCAGCAGAATTTTCTATGCATGGGGAATACAGGAACCCCAGATTGGCATTGGGATCCGGTGGGATCACCTATCGTTTCCCAGGCAGGTCGGCTGACTATGTCTTGGAGAGTACAGTTGGCCTAGTAGGTAGAGCATGTGCAGTTTCAGTCAGCTCCAGTGGCCAACCAGTTTATGGGCAGACTCCCTAGGTTGTCTTGGCATGACATTCATACACGGGATCACGGGGTGGTCAGCACACCTTGGCAGGAGCTTGTCGGAGGAGATGGCATTGGCAGGCCACCAGATGGCACCTTGTATGGGGCCAAGGATTCTTCACCTTTGTGTGGGGCACAGAGGACGCAGCGGAGCCGAGCAGTGGTGGTAACACTACTGACCCATAGGGAGATTCACTTCTCGGACCTTCGAGGAGGATTTGTAGTGATGATCCATTTGTCGGCGGGTATAGTGATGCGACGGTGGACATGACGATACCGATTGGTGGTAGTCCGATATGTAGAGGCACAACTCTAGGACATCACATCCATGGATGTGTGGGAGCCTCTAGCAGTGATCAGTGGACTACTGGTGGACATGGAGCTACATGGTGGTGTACCGTAGTGTGTGGCACTGCATTGTGGAGTAGGAGTGCCCTACATCACATTGAGAGCACGCATGGAGTGACAGATTCCTGGACACAGTCAGGGCACGAGACGGTACAGGGTGGTACAGCAGTAGCATGGGGTATCCAGCAGTATTCAGGGGTATGCCTTAGTGTGCAGTGGCATGTTGAGGAGTACATGGATGACCGGTGGCTTGCGAGGGCATACGACGCGGCACAACAGGGTCTTAGAGTATTGCATTCAGGCAGACTCACAGACAGGGACACTGGGCTTACCTTTGGGGGTATTTCACCCAAGATCGATGAGGAGACAGAGGAGCGATACTTGATGGTATCTGTGGGGACTCACACATCCGACACTCTTCTACATCACTCATGGGCACAACTGATTTTGTTGTTGTCCTCGGGCACTTTGGGCATGAGCAGCAGGGTCCGTGAGGCACACCCAAGATATTTGGATGGCCCTCAGCACACTAGGCGAGAGACTTCTCAGCAGTGGCACTGGGTCAGTACGCTAGTTGACAGCCATAGTTTAGGGGATGAGATAATCCTCTGCAGTGGTGGCACATTAGTCATTGCTGAGCCTATGCTTGGGGAGCGGGTCATGAGGGAGACATGCATCATTCTTCCCTCAGTGCATGTTGAGATCATGCATGAGCAGAGGATACCGGGTTCCGTAGAGATAGCATTCCAGCATGCGTCTAGACTCCAGACATTGTATCGACACTTCATCAAGAGGGTGGATGGCATATTCACTGCAGATGAGGTGGTGGAGGTAGAACAGGAGGGCCTTTCTCCTGAATGCCAGAGTGAGGACTCTTCTTCATATGAGTCCATAGGATCAGTTGAGGTCGCTTCTGGGGAGCGAGAGCAGTCACACAGAGATGGAGACAGTAGACCAGAGCTGCATTCCAGTATACAGAGTGAGCAGTCAGGGGACTCTATGGGAGATGCCCTAGGCGATGAGACACTTGTGACGATCCAGTCGGAGCTATATGTGATGGAGCCTGAGTCAGTAGAAGAGGATGCTATGCACATCATGCATGATGGTCCTTTGAGGGAGAGCCAGATGGAGGCTCACATTGAGTCGGTGATGGATATGCGGCTAACCGCGGGGTCAGCCATTGAGGAGGAGCAGTCAGATGCATTGACACTGAGTACAGTGACGGTAGTTGCAGATCCATATCCTCTAGAGATGTTGGAGGGTGATGGGATTGTTATGCAGGGGGCTATTAGACAGCAGGAGCTGTTGGATATGGTGGAGCATTCATCTTTTGGCCGACACATTGATGAGGTACAGATAGATGTACATACAGTCGGTCGAGCTGCAGTACTTTCAGTGAGTAGTACTCTCCAAGAGTACATCGATGGAGCTTGCAACATATCTTGCCCACTTTGGCCCATTATAGAGAGAGGGGTTTCCTTCTACAGGCAGCTCTCATTGGCAGACAGGGCAGAGCAGTGGGAGTTGATTACAGGTTGGCGACAACACTTCAGGCGTGTTCCATATGCCGTTGTTATTGCTACATCGGATTCTTCTTCCAGGATGGACTGGCGGGAGATCATGAGTTGGTACCCTCTAGATGGTACGGTATTCTTCGTAGGGAGCACAGTCGAGCAGGGGCCCTTGGACATAGTAGATGTTACAGATCCCAGTCGGCAGGAGCGCACCAGTTGTCGTTACTTCAGGACTCCTTCCCAATTTCAGGAGAGCAGGATCAGCATGGGATTGAGTCATGACGTGGATTGGAGAGAGGTGATGAGTTGGTATGCAGTTGGAGGGGTAGCATATGTAGCAACAGGTACAACGCAGCAGGAGCCCAGGAGCATTGATGCTTATTGGTGGTCTTCACCTCTAAGAGCATTAGTCATAGCCAGAGGCAGTGCACGGTCCGAGCCGTGGGACTTGGGCGATTATTGGCCATGGTGGCGATGGGATCCGGGGGGATTATTGGTTGATTGGTACTGTGAGAGGCCAGTTTGGGATCCTGGCATTGAGATATCCCTTCGTATCAGGGTGATGCAGGAGACAGAGAGGTTTCAGTGGGACCCAGGCACACTTTGCAGTATCGGTAGGGAGCATCAGCTAGAGAGTAGGCTTGTTCAAGCGTTGCTTGAGGATAAGCAATTTTTGCCGGATGAGGATGCCACTTGGGAGAGCAAGCAGATTTTACAGTATCCATCCCTTCAGTTGCTTGAGGACAAGCAACATTTTGCCGGGGGAGACTGTAATATTCCTAATTAGCACCGCTAATTGGAATATTTGATTTTTGTATAGTTTTTCCGCCTATAGTTAATTAATAAATAAAGTGAGAAAAGGGGGGCTAACTCACTTAAATAAAATAAAGTGTTTCCCTAGTAGATGCAACGTTATAACTTAAGGGGGAGCCTTGGGGGTCCACACCACGTATGAGAGGAGGCTCACGTAGCCTCTAGAAGCTTCTGCACAGGCCCATGAGGAGCACGTGGGAGAGAGAGGGACCACGTAGGTTTTTGAGGAGGGCCAGCGTTATAAAAGGAGGGAGAGCTATCTCATTTGGGCATTATTGATATTGTTGATGATATTGAGCTAGACTTATGTCTATTTGAGCACGCTGGCTGTTTAGTCGGTCTGCAGCACTGTTTAGTGCGACTGAGTGTCTCCGGTCGGAGATCTCACCCTTGGCCCCGGGGGACTTCGAGTGCCTGCTCGGGCAAGGTTTTTTTTCAGTCTTTAGCAGGAGATTTGCGGGTGTTTTGTTGGGAGTTTTGCTGAGGAGCTGAGCTTCATTGGGTGACTGCGCAGTCCTTGGAGGGAGGACGCAGTTTGAGTTGGAGCTGTTCAGTGGTAGAGATTTCTGCAGGAGATTCAGGCCTATTCCGGTGTGGAGGTTCAACGTTTATCATTTGGTGAGTTTCCTGAGGAGTTGTGGCCCCATTTCAGTCTATTTCAGTTGGTGTTTGCGCAGTTCTTGGAGGGACAGCGTTTTTCTAGGAGGAGGGTTTCTGGGGTGATTTTCGGAGGTGGTCCGTTTTGTATATGGTTTCTGGGTTTTGTCCGGGGTGGTGAGTTCAGGTGGTCTGCCGATTTTCAGCTCATTCCGGCAAGGGGATCAGCCCCTAGCTTCGATTCATTCTGACGGCCGATGGTTCACCGGCGAGTTTCTTCCAATGAGCAGGATGCGGTTTCTTGTAAGCGACCATTTAAGTTTTAGAGGGTTCTTCACTTGCCTTGAGCAAGGATAGGTGCATTTATTCTGATTATCCATTGTATCTCATTATATTCTCAGATTAATAAAATGGCTTAGCATTTCCGGCATTTTTATGTGTATTTCCTTTATGTTCTATTTTCGGCATTTCCTATATTGTCGTATGCTTGTATTGCTGTCTATTTCCCTTTCGGGATATTACATCCTAATTGAATCTCAAATCTGTTTGGCTCAGATCTGCTGAGCAACTGTCTTCCTCCTGCCTTTGTTGCCTTAGCTAGGCACAATTCTAATCCTGCAGAATCTCTACCCCACCAGCACTGCTGAAGTTCTGAAGCACTACTTCTGAATCTTGGCAAAATTCTTCTGCAACTGGAGAAATTACTGGAGAGTGTCTTCCTTTCTGACCCAACGCAATCCCAGCGTTGCTCAAAAGTGGACTGTGTAACCCCAGACTAGGTGACGCGGTCCTTACGCTGCCCTAGGAAGGATCAGCGTAAGCCTGAAGGCCTTTTGTAGCTTCAGCATTGTCTTCTGGATCTGCGTTCTCCTACTGTCAAGATGCCCTTTCCAGATCTGCTGCTTCTTCTGCCACCCTGCAGAAAAATATTTCTTCAGTTGATTGCTAGAGATTCAGCTTGATCTGCTATTGCTCTGATACCATGTGAAAATTCTACTGCAATGTATTGGTTTATTTTCTCCTACTTGATTTAATTAATACAAGTTATTTCCAGAAATTAGATTCAGAAAATACCGAAAATAAACACAACTACAGCCTATGCATGCAGATCATTTACTGAATAATACTCTCATGCAACAAAGTGACACATGGATTTTTGGACATAAGTCCTCGAAAAAACCCAAAGCGAGAAAACCGGTGCAGCAGATATGAGGGTTTATTATTAAGTAGTTCTGAGTACAGCAAATCTGGGTTCCAAGACTGGAAAACCCGATAGAGAATAAAAGAAATCAAATCTGCAACTAACCTGAAGTTCTAGTGCCTAATATCAGACTGATCCACACCCTCAAATGGGATTTACAAGACTCAGCCCGGATCTGGCCCTAGAAACCCTCAGCGCTGCTCTTGAAGACCCAGCGTCAGCTCTGAAGGCATGTGTCAGCCTCTGTGTGGCTCTGGGAGGGCCTGCGTCACCCCTGGAGGGTTTATGCTGCCCCTGCGCTGCCTCTGCTAGGCCTGCGTCAGCTCTACGTCACGGCAGCTCCCTCTACGTTGCCCCTGCTGAACTGTGTGGCTCTGAAGCCCCTCTGCGCTGCCCTTGTTGTTGTTCATCTGCCTCTTGTTGTCTCTTGGCTCTTGGGATCAGATCATCCCCTCAGCCAATACTACCCCTCACTGCAAGAAATTCCTCCGGAAATTCTTAGCAAACCCGCCTTAGAATTCCAGGTCTATTCCTCAGTTCTGCAACTGTGTGTGTCCCCAACTGACCCTCAAGCCTTTCTCTTATACTTTTTTGTTGAACCCTTCAATGGCCGCGATTAAATCGTCCATCAGCAGCTGAGATTAAAAGAATACTTGATCCATGTGACTTAAGACAATTTTAGCACGTGTTAATTAATTCACTTTAATTATTTTCTTTTCCTAAGTTAGAGTTAGGAAATCCATTAAAAATAATTAATTATTTGAATAACTTGAATACCAACTGAAATTTCTCAAATCACTTTCTGGGTTTTGGAGATCAAGTGTGTCCTAGCCCCTCCACAAAATTTCAAGGCTAGAGCACACCCAATGCTACACCAACTATGGTGATGTTGTGTGGATCACTCTGAACAACAAGTGCGGATACCTGAAGTATAGTATGTGTGGGTTTCTCCAAGTATAATTTGTGGATTTCAGGAAGCAGTTATAGGGTGTCAATTGCAGATGTGTCACATCCTCTATTTCAGATACTGTTATAAAACCAGCTCCAAAAATAGAAGAAAAGAGAGATCAACGCCTTAGAAATCAGCCACTTCGAGGGAGCAACCTCCAATACATTACATAAATGAACAATTCTTGTATCATACAAATGACAAAACCTCCTCTCTATATATAGGACTCCATGGGGCCACAATGTAATCCTAGTGGGGCCACAATGTAATCTTAGCCGACCTAACAATGTAAGGGCACAATAATAACAATATGGGGGTTACAGGAGTACAACAATAACAATAAGGGGAATATACTAACATAATAAGGGACTACACTAGTAATATAGGGACCTAACATGCCCCTCTTCTTCAAATAAGTTGTAAGCCACTCTACTCAAGGAAGTATCTATGACCTTAATCAAATCTGTCAAATGACTTATTGTAAAGAGAGCAACAAGCTAGTTGGGTCATCAAACTTTAGTGCATGGAAGAAGAGGACACATTTGAGTTTAATTGAAGATGAAGTTATGGAATATATCGAAGGTTCTACAATCCAACCTCCAAAAGAAGATGCTCTAGCTCATGACAGGTACATGAAGGGAGAAATTAGAGCCCGGAGGATTCTCATAGAATCCATTAAGGACTCTCTCATTCCCTATGTATCAAAACTAAAGTCTACTAAAGAAATATATAAGAAACTGGTGGAGCTATTTTGTGTAAGTACTACAGGAGAAGCAATCTCTCTGAGACAAAAACTATATAAAATGAAATTATCAAGGGAAGAAGGAATCACTCCATAATTTATGAGGATTTCTAAAATATGAGATCAACTGCAGGAACTGGGAGAAGTAACGCCTGACACTGAGATGACTACAGTGGTGTTGAATGCTCTACGAGAGGAATGGGGAAACTTCACTTCAAGTTTATATGGGAAGAAAGAAGCCACTCCATTCCATGACTTATGGTCTCTATGTAAAATAGAGGAAACAAGACTAAAAGCCAACGTTGATACAGGACCAAGTGAAGAGAATCAAGCCTTTGCAGCCACATATAGGAAGAAAGGAAGATTCAGAAAAATTGGCCCTCAAAATAAAAGAAGGAATATAGACAATGTACGATGCTTTGGATGTAATGAGCTTCGGCATTATAAAAGAGATTGTCCTAAATTTAACAAGGACAAGAGGAAAAGGGAAGAAGCCCATATCTCAGATGTGAGGAAAGAACCAGATGCAAAGAAATCCAAGCAAGAAGAAGCAAGGGATCTCTACTATGATTGAGATCATCTTCTCCTTTAAGAGATTTTTGTTGGTTATAGTACGATAAGAAGCCATGTATATTATAGCATAATGATACAAAGCATGTTAGGAGCTCTTGGTGAATTAGCTCCGGGAAAACCTCTCTGATAACCTTACTATTGAAAAGCAATCATCAAGATCAAGGGTCATCATGGAAACTTAATTCTAGTATGTGATGACATATTGATGGAGCAGACCAAGGGAATGAAGCTCTTCATTCTAGAGAAATTGCTACAGGATGACTCAAGGGAAAAAGGTATGAGGTTTGTATATATTTATATGCTGACACTGGATGGTGTGAAGTCATGTCATATGGTTGCAGGTAATAGACTTCCATATTTAGAAGTACGATCTATGAAGGAGGATCTCTCGGTGCACTGACAGATGAAATCAACATAATATATATATCCTCATGGAATATGAGGTGGTTGTATATGAACGAGGAACTGGAAAATGTGCAAGTTCTTGAGAATGAAGAATGTGAAAAAAGGAAGAGATCATGAAATGCAACCATGTCAAGAGGCAATTATCATCTAGAAGCCAAGAAGATATGATTAGGAGATCTCTTGGGAGGATATGTAGACTCTGACAGAAATCTGGTAAAGAAGAAGACCCTTGACAAAACATATCATTAGGGGATGTGTCAATCTGAATAAAGGATGTCGATGCCTATAGGAAGATGTCATGGTGAAAGATCATCATTGAGGTAACTTTTGTTTTAAAAGTCCATATGTATATGTTTATCTGGATGAATTTGTGCAGGGATGCTAATCATGAGAAAGGATGTATGATCCTTGGAGATGATTCGAAGAAAAGCAGCATGGCATAACGGTGAACCAGATGAGAAAGACACGTGAATCACTTTCTGGTAGATGACATGACTCATGAATGAAAGTAATGGATGATTTGTGCCCTATGGAGCTAAAGTTCAAGATTCCTCAATATTGAAATCCATGACATCAAGAGGAGGAATTCTTCATGAGCAGTTGGGTGTCTCACCATTGTTGCTGCAGGTCCCTGATTGAGAGGGAGCCTGGTGATCAGTTTCTTACTTGGAAGAAACTGGGTAATTCCTAAGAATAAGCTTAGGTACATTCCTTATATAGGAATGAGTACATTCCCTTGTGGAATAGATCCTCCCCAGCTGAGAGGGAGAGATAGACGCATCATTCTGCTCTTCACTTGGGAAGACAGAATGGAGGATTAGGTAATCATCTGGCATTCGATAGAATGTGTTAGGGCATTCAAGATAAGAGTAGTCGGGGAGCGATATTCTTTGAAGGCTAGCTACCCAAGAGAAGAATAGTCCAAGAAGGTCATACTTTGGGAACACCCGGGTGGAGTATGTACCTTGGAGAGACAATGACTATGGTGTCTATAAGTCATGTGTCTCGCCAGCAATGTAACCCATTGTCTCGTTCAGAGATGGGGCTATTAGTCAAGGCCTTGCACTAGGACAATGCTGGTTGATATGATGCTATACAAATGTGATTACCAATTGGATTCTTCTTATGAGATTCTTCAGTTTGAAAGTGACCATGTACCTGTATGAATACCTCCCTAGTTAAGAGGGAGTGTGGAAAAGGGTAACTAGGTCGGTTTTCACGTTGACTATGTAATTATGTTCTTATGTAAAGAAGTCAAAGATAATAAAATGTATTTCTGTTTTACTTGCTTCATGGATTTCATGAGCAAGATTTTATTATAGGTCCATAGACTTCTTGATGTCTATTATGATTTGTATTTGAGAGTCATGTTAATGAAGGGTCTAGTGAACAAATATGCTCCAAGATCTTGGCAAAATACCATGAAGAGATGACTCTCGAAAGATGCAAGAAGATACCCTTATAATCGTTGGCTTAATTGTCCTCCATGTCGGCCTATAATCAACTATGAAGTCGACCCTCTATCCTGCTACCTAGTCGGCCTAAAGACAGTTAGCCTGTCTATATAAATACCTTTTCTGCAGCCCATTTGAGAACATGTTTTTCGGTCATCCAAGAGACAGTTTTGCGAATTCTTAAAAGGTGTTTCAGTGCGGATTTCTAGGAAGGTTTTTCAGTGCGAAGTTTGAAGAACTTCAGTACTAGTTGCTTGATATATAACGGTGATGTTGTGCGGATCACTCTGAACAACAAGTGCGAATACCTAAAGTATAATAAGTGTGGGTTTCTCCAAGTATAATTGCGGATTTGAGGAAGGAGTTATAGGGTGTCAATTGCGGATGTGTCACAGCCTCTATTTTGAATACCAGAGCAAGAAGAAGGTGCAGATATAATACTACTATAACTACATATTGTTTCATGTTTCCAGAATTGAGCAAAGGTCCTGAAATATATAAAGTTTAAGGTTGAAGGCTACGGTTCAGTACAGTGAAGATAGTGACTATAAGGAAAAAGCATTCTTAAAGGAGAATAAGAGTGAGGAATGTAAATCTGTGATTTACCTTCCTAACTACAATACAGTTGCAAGTGTATGCAAGGTAAAGACAATTTAGTTCCGATATTTGACTGAACAATAAGGGAATCTTGGAGACCGAGTTTTCTAGTACAGAACAGTGTAGATTGTTGAAGAAGAGAAGAATCACGTTTGAAAGGGCAATGACAAGATCTTGGAGACATTCCTAAGTCTAGGGTCTAAGTCTGGGTCATGGTACTTGTCATTTGAAGATCTATAAGAAGAATTCTTTGCAGGTTTTCCTCTCCAAGAGGGAGAGGTTTTTCCCTGCCTCTAGAAGCCTAATTCTGTCTCGTGCATTTTGATAATTGACTTGATGAAAGACTAACTAAGCGAAAGAAAAGAAGACATAAGTAACTCATGTAAGCTAACAAGTAATTATCAAGAAGAGAATTTGTATTAATTATCAGCCCTCCAAATTCTCAACACTTAGATCTCACATGCATGAGGAAGTCTGGGACCCCTGGTACCAGTTTTTCATGTGTTTTTGGAGGAACCCAGGGGTTGTTTTCCTCCAAAAACAACCCCCCTTCGCCATAAAACCTACCTTCCCCCTCCCAAACCCTAAACCGAAACAAAAAACCTAGCACAACCCTAGCAATGTTGGCAATCAATGGTAATGTTCAATTCTTTTAGTAAAATGATGAAAATGAAAGATAAAGTGACATTTCCTTTATCTTTCATTTACATCTTTTTACTTAAATTTTTAACACTACCATTAATTGTTTCAGGATATTTGAGAGTGGTTCCAACCTGTTAAATTCTGAACATGTTCTATGCTATTTCAGATTAGGGCACATGATACTGAAGGAGATAGAACATACTAATAGATCAATGGAAGACAAGCCAAAACAGAGATTATGAATGGTGGTGTTACAGCGATCAGTAATATGCTTCTACCAGCAAAGTCTCCAATAGGTCATTCAGCCAAGCGTGTCACACGTAACTCCAGAACAACCCAAACAAAGAACTCCACAAATACAACGCAGCTCCAACGCCATCAAGAGAGAAGAAAATCCTCCACCCATTGTATGTAAAATGAACTCCAAGTCTCTTCAATATATAGGCATCTTTGGGGGTGTGTGACATGCTCTTTAAGACATTTAAGTCTATATTATATTCCAGGCCGACCTAGCACATAAGTGGAATAAATTCAAAGTACATGTTTTGCTCATCCGATCGAGATGATCTTTAGATCAATCTTACACCTCTCCGAAAGAGGAATCCAATAAAAATATTGCGATCGTCATCTGAGCAGCACAACCCGGAGTTTGGACCAAGTTGTCCAATTTTAACACTCCCTCTCAGCGGGGCTCATTCATAGTACGATCAGGCTTGTCGTCGTCATCCCGCCGTAACTGCTTTACTAGCCTCTGTTCGGAAGCAGTAGGTCGATCACAAGAACATCATACACAGTGAGCAAATTCGGCCCGAGGAGGAGTCTGGAAAACCTCACTCGGACTCCAGAGTCTCATACTAACGAAGTTGGTTTGCGACTTGAAATGAGTTGGAGGTCAGGGAAACCTCACCCAGGACTCGAAGGAGTCATATACTGGCAGTTAGTTTCAACGACCCGAAGTCGGTTAGTGCAGAAACCTCGTCAAACTTGATCCCGAATCAAGTATTGGTTCTGATGCCATCCTAGACATAGAGAATACGGCTATCTCCGATGCGTCCATTGGTCTTGCTATGGTCTCTATTCACATTTCCCACCTCATTGGCCAAATGAGAGGTACTTCCCATGAGTCTGAAACTCCATGGGTAGGATGCATATGGGGCACAGATCAGAGAGAGGTAAACCATCTCAATATCATCACGGTGGGGTAGAAGCACACCAACTAGGTTCGGCAAGCCTAGCCCTGTTGTTGTTTATAGCACCAAAGCTATCCCCAAAGCCCCCTTGGAGCTCCCAGAGCTCATCATCCAACAAGACCCTCCAAATAGGGTCGTTCCATGATTCCATGATTCTCACGGAAGGTTAGGAACATGACCTTCCCCAAGGGCATTGTGAGAATATCCACGACCTACTCATCAGTTCCTATATGATCGAGCCTTACGGCACCTCGCCTTACCATATCCCGAATAAAGTGGTACCAGCTATCAAATGCTTGGATCAATCGTGGAACCCAAGATTCTATGACAAATGAATCCCCCCTTAGTTATTACAAAGGATAACGGTGGCATCTAGCACATGCTCGAACAGCTCACTGAAGAGTTTTCGCAACCAAATGAATTCACAACAGTCATACATGCTCCAATGTATTCGACCTCAATGGTGCTCAAGGTTACCGACTTCAGTTTCCTGCCCGAAGCAGATCTACGTGTGAAGTAGCATCTAGATGTGCTCTTGCGATCCACCACACTGCTGGCCCAATTGGCATCAGTATATCCATGGAGTGTCATACTCCCGGCAGTGTATCTCAACCCATGGTCTATCATGCCTCAGAGATATCTCAAGAGATTCTTGGCACCAACCCAGTGAATGTTATGATCAACCATGTGTTGACTCAAAGTGTTCACTGCACAACATACGTCTGGACGGGTGTTCACTAAGAACAACAGAGCCCCTACGAGTTGACGATACTTAGTAGGATTTGCTAACACGGGCCCAGCAGCACTACCACTCAACTTCTTAAAGTTGAGTTCCATCGGTGTCGACATGAACTTATAGTCCACCATACCAGAAGCTTCATAATGTATTTTCCTTGAGAAAGAAAAATCTCGCCAAGTCTCTGCCAGACCTTCGGGCCTAGGTATCAGTCCTAGGTCTTTCATCTCGAACTCAGTACCGAGCTTCCTTTTACACTGATGAATGAGAGGGTCAGCACCTGTCAGGAAGAGGTCGTCCACATACAGCACCAAAATGAGAGGCTTCTCTCTATCAACCTTGAAGTAAAGGTTCGGATCAGCATTACTACAAGTGAAGCCCAGTTTCATCAGGTAGCTATCTATTTTCTCGTACCAATCTCTGGGTGCTTGCTTCAGCCCATAGAGGGCTTTCTTCAACCTGCAGACATGGGTCCGATCTTGGACTTTGATCCCCAGAGGTTGCTCTACATACACCTCTTCCTTTACCGCACTATGTCAAAAAAAGGTCTTTCCATACATCTGATGAAGCTTACGTCCTTGCATATCAGCAAGGGAAATAATAGATTATAGGTGCTATAATAATTAGTGCCTTCCTAGAGAAGTCTCAGGCAACACATTTTCCCATCAGATCCATGCTTAATCTTATATCGAGGTGACAACAGCTATGTTCTATGGTCTAGGGACCATATCCCAGACATCACCCTCGCATCCAAGTAGATTTGATGCTTTACAGCTTCTTCAAATGATCCAGGCTCATATTGTACTCATGGCAGCTAGATACCCCTGGTATTTATATGGCTTCTTGGTTTTCTTCTGGAATTTCCCCCTCTGAAGCCATATGTCTTTGAGCCATGAGGATCTTCATTCGTTCAGCAAAAATATTAGCTCAGGAGCATATACAGATGTATTCTCCCTCTTAATGCCAGCTTCTCTCTTGAGAGAAGACATCTATTTTAAATGAGAGCATCCCAGACACCAGCTTGGAAAAGGGGTCTTATTCTCCCACAGTCAAAACCATCCAAATAGGCTTTGTTGATCATGGTTCAAGACTCCAACGACGTGATTGAAGGCTGCAAAGACTTCTCAGTTCACACTTCAAGTTTATCATTACGCTGTAATGTAATACTGATACAAATTACTGCTATGATGAATTATATAAACATAGGTGACTGTCTATGTCACTGTCTGGATGACAGTGACATAGAATGACAGATTTAGCTCCTCAAGATTGCAGCTACAGAACCGTCATCACTGTCATATCATTGATTATGATGTTGCCATAATTTTATTGTACCCATCATTATCTTCTTCATCATGGTCATACTGCCATATAGTATTCAAAGATTTCAAATTTCATGATCTTACATATTCTGCCATATGTTACTGTCAAACAGGGATAATATATCATGATTCCTCTTCTCATGATCCTGCACTGCATCTTATTTCCCAGATCTGTCCATTTGTCATTCTTTTGGTGATTTTAGAAGACTACTCCTAAGGCTACCAACATTGGCCTAACTCTATGACAAATCAACTTCTCTCGTCATTCTCCCTAGGGCTTACAGATTTGCACATCTTGACAATAATCTGACCGATTCATAATATTGCACCAGTGGCTTCTACAGTCAACCATGTGAAGATCCTTCTAATTTCATTTAAAGAGATTGCTTCTTAGAGCTTCCAGATCTGCCCAACTGCAGTTGAAGGTTGACTGATCTAGGGCTTTAAATTTTCAGATCTCAGTTCAGCAATTTGTTTCCTAAATTGCACAGATCTAGGAACCAATCTAGCAGATGTTCCAAACACTGAATTTACCCTTTTACATGCTAGTCCACACATTATATGATGTTTGACAGATCTAGCACAGTCATAAGTCACAAATTGATCTGAAGTATGACACAGATCTGAGCTATTTGTAGACAGGTCCGGGTATAGCTCACACATGAGCCTTCACCCAAGTATACTGCAATTATTACAGTCCTCTATAATGGCAGTTGTTCTGTGTTGTCACCTTTAAACTACTTTGGGATAAGCCAGTGTAAAACCACAGATAAAGACTTCCAATACTTATTGAAGAACAAATAAGATTAGATTAAAGTCAAAATTGCTTACACAGATTTGCAGCTTCATAAATCGACCTTCCACTACAGAACAGTAACTCAAATCATCCTCTGAAATCAGCTCATACGTCATGAAAGGCTCGGATAAAATGGCATGTGACCTTTGCTACAGGAATGCACGTTCAGCAGCTAAATACATAACCATAACAATACTTGGACGACAATTATCCATGCACAGTAACCTCCAGTAAAACAACTAACAATGCCCAAACGACCACCAACATTTAATCTGCTCCAGACAGTCGAGAAACAATGATTCCATGATCTATTCACACATACCTTTGGATCAATACGACTGCAAACTCTGACCAGTGCATTATGCCATTCATCTCTGCATCAAAGAGCTCCCACACAATCACACACTCAACCTTCAGTTTCAAATAAAATCAGATGAATTTGGTGCCTCGACTATCAATAAATGACATCTGCATAATGAAGATTGTACTCGGCCAAGAGAGACTTGATCTCAGTTTGTATTTTTCACACGCAGACGCCTTCCAATGATTATTCAGTTTTGGTGGGTATTCCTAACTGACCCACGACCTGCTGTTGTCGTTTTCCGATAATTAGTCAACAATCTTCGTTCTTAATGAACTTGGCTCCTGCCACAAATGCACTCACGATCTTTATTCAGGTCAATTTGTTCCTTTATTTTTCTGCATAGACTTCCTTAGCTCCAGGCAGCACGCTACGTGGTTGTCAGATCACGTTCTCAATTAGCATGGCTCAGCCCTTCCCTAGCGTTACGTATCCAGGCACCCGATTTACAATCCCGTGTAAAAGGAAAGCGGAGCAATTGACTGAGGTTGAGGCACTGTTATATGTTCTCTGGCACATCAACTAATTTCGCTCCACGTTAGGCTCTAGGAAACCACTTATCGGCCTCAGTTTTCTTGAAATTACGATACTGGGATATCCGCTTTTATTCCCCTGCTCGTTCCATATACAATTGTTGCTCAGAATTGCTGATAATCACCAGCACTGTTAGACGCCCACACCAACTAGTAACGACTCCAAAAATCGGGCCTTTATACTCTCCTTTTGAAATAATGTTGAACAATCATGGTATTTGGCTCGGCTTCAATAAACTCGAATTATCCAATGATTCAGGCTCCGTAGATCCTCACGAATTTTCCAACTTGTCATCAGCCTTTAGATTTGCTGCGGGTTCCTTTCTTTGAGAGGTTGTACTGACGTTTGGGCTATTTCAGCCTTCCAAATAGACTTCGACCCTTACCTAGGGCTACGGCCTTCTTTAGATTTTCCGCACAGAACTGCGACTCCTTCCACAAGGGTTTGCCCACCAAAAAACAGGTCCAATTGTTCTCAGAAAACTCTCTATAGAATTCGGCCTTCCTGCAAGGTTTACTTGGCATCCAAACAGTCATAAAGAGACCTAAACTGAGCCTCTTGCTTTATCCTAATCGAGTTCCTCTTCTTGTCCTTCAACAAGGACCGCAAATCTCCATAGCACGATGGTCAACATGTTGGGCTTTGTCTTCACCTCAGCTCTGATACCATGTTAAATTTTGAACATGTTTTATGCTATTTCAGATTAGGGCACACAATACTGAAGGAGATAGAACATACTAATAGATCGATGGAAGACAAGCCAAAACAAAGATTATGAATGGTGGCGTTACGGCAATCAGCAGGATGCTTCTACCAGCAAAGTCTCCAATAGGTCATCCAACCAAGTGTGTCACACATAACCCCAGAACAACCCAAACAAAGAACTCCACAAATTCAATGCAGCTCTAACGCCATCAAGAGAGAAGAAAATCCTCCACCCATTGTATGTAAAATGAACTCCAAGTCTCTTCAATATATAGGCATCTTTGGGGGTGTGTGACACGCTCTTTAAGACATTTATGTCTATATTATATTCCAGGCCGACCTAGCACATAAGTGGAATAAAATCAAAGTACATGTTCTGCTCATCCGATCGAGATGATCTTTAGATCAATCTTACACCTCTCCAAAAGAGGAATCCAATAAAAATATTGGGATCGTCATCTGAGCAGCACAACCCGGAGTTTGGACATAGTTGTCCAATTTTAACACAACCTCGTTGGATTTCATATGGAGAAAGTGGAATTTTAGATCTCACTCAAGATCGAGCAGACTTAACAGTTTTCAGGATTTCAGGATTTGGGGGATTGCAATGCTTCCATTTGAGTCTGCAATGTGCGAGAGTATGGGATTGCCATTTGATCAAGAGCATGAAGCCTTTTATGTATCTTGATATTGGTGGTATTGATTGTCGAACTCCGCTAAGGCTGGTAATATTAATTGTTGAATTCCTCTACAATGGCCTTAACAAAAATGCAGCCTTAACTCGAAGAAAAATAATTGGTTAGGCATCCTAAGCTTTTTCTACCATATTAAAAGATGGAGGAGATGAACCCTTCACTCAAACAAAAATCATTTGTTAGGCATGTTAAGCTTTTTCAATTTCTATCATATTATAAGGTTGAGGAATCAAAGTCTGAAGACTTTGAGCCAGATGACGTTTGTGTAGCTCTTGACAACGATCCCATTTCTAGTAGTGGTGAATCGATGATGACTTTGATGAGTGATCGTGTTGATCAGTGATGTGTAGTAGGCCAGTAGCCCAATAACTTGAAGTATTGTTTTTGGATACTAGAGACCTCTTAGAGCCTCATTGGTTATGTATTTTTTTGTTGATATGTATTGCATTTGGTGCCATTTTCATATATTCACCCTTACATGGTATAAAGATGAGCAAACTTTGCATATTTTGTCTATAATGGTTTGGAATCACAAAATAATTTTTTTCATTAAAATTAACTTTTTTATGTACTTTTTGAATTTTCAAATATAGTTCATTGAATCCGGTTTGATCCAGTTTGATCTTGTTCTGGTTCAAAACCCGATTAGATAGGTGGCTAATTCAAAACCCAGTTCCAGTTTTTTAAACTATGCTTAAGGTTATGAATGAGCTAGTCTTGAGGGCCTTAAAACCAAAAGAACATAATTAAGATGAAATAACAGATAGCCCATTCCAAACCCTAATAAAGACAAAAGGCCGTGTGACCACATAAGATCATCAGCATTCAAACCAAAAACAAAGAGCTTGGAGGCAATGCAATTGATCATCCCCTCTCCTAAGAGGAATCTGAGAAACATTTATGACTGACCTTCGAGGATTACCATAGTCTGGAGTCTGGACAGATACAGTACCCTTGCTGATCTAGTTGTGCACGCTCAAGACAGAACTAATTGGAGAATTGGCCAAGTAACTCTCTATTGCTGAAAAACTGTGAAAAGTAGACTGTACAGGTGTGACCAATTTCTGAGGCAGAAGACTATGTTTTCAAGTTATTATTACCAGCATGTTGCACACACTCCTCATTTTTACAGTGCTTGTCCTTGCATTGGGTTGCACACATTTTTAACTCTCCATTACACACTAGCAGTATCAATGCCTACATCAAAGCTTTCCCCTGGAGGAAATGGTACATAACTCTAATATGAGGACACATTAGCAACCAATTCATATCATTCAAAAAACAAGAAAACCTTGGGGAGAATCCTGCAGAACACTTTGAACAGCTAAAAGAGGGAAATGCCTGCAAGGTACTATGAGCAGCTTCAATCCATTACGGAAGTCATGGAAGGAGTCAAAAAAGAGGAAAGCAGATCCTTCAAGTCGAAAGGCAGTACATAGAAGCCAATGGGTTATTACACAACTTTATCACCAGATGAAACCAAAAGTCCACCAGAAAAGGAAGAGACAAACAAAAGGAGCAAGGCAAGCAAATCAAGAAGATAGTTTTCTCAAAATATGATGGAAAAGGGACAGGGGCCACCATCATGTCATGAATTAGTAATGCAAACATATTTCTCTTCTTGTGACATTGACAAAATGGATATAATTCCATGATCACATTATCATTTGAGGAACAAGCCAAATGGAAGAAGATATTCAAAGTTCAAACTAGTCTAGAGACCGACACTTGTGACCCCATTAAGGAGAGAACAAAGATGAAAAGCTACATTGACAAGTAGATCCACCCTTCAAAATTATAAAACTAAAGCCTTCAAACAATGTATTCACGTGAACAAATGGGAACCATAATGGAATATAGCCATAAGAAGGAGGCTAACTTCCAAGTCCACGTGAGCAATACCAAATAATTCTATATGCCAATCACCTTAAACCCAAAAGTAGAGATGGTGTTGCAATCATGCCTAAGGTGTAAAAGATAATCACCCTTGAACTTAAGGTTGAAACTTCATAGAGATAGAGAATAGGTAGTCGTTAATAAGTTAACACACAAGGAGAAGAAACATAATGAATCTAGAAAGGTTCCTCCAACGCCAGGTTTTTTACACCTCTAAAGAAATAAGCTGACTCCAAAAGTGCCTCAAGAACATGGATCAAACTCAAGACCTTTTCCAAATACAAGAAGTGGCATGTGCATTGCTTCAACTAATTGGGATCTCACTGAATGGAGGACTATCTCCACTTTAATAGAGTTCTTGGAAGACACCCAACCCTAGAAATAGAAATATCTGAGAACCCAAGGAAGGGAATGGATGTCAAAAGACAATATATTTGTTTGGAAAAGTAAAAGTCACAAAATTTGTTGTCTCGCAAAAAGTGAGTCTACATCCATTTTTTTAAATTTGAACGATTAGATCCTACTTGTTGACTTCCTTTTCTAAAAAAATCATACGTATAAATTTGAGACTCCATATGGCTATGAAGTTGATTTAGATACTAGGAAAGAGGCATAGCATTGGCCTTGAATATCCCTCTAGGCATGCAACAATTATCAAGATTTTGATGTCATCAAGACTAGAGAGTATGATGCTATTGTCATTTCCAAATGCCATGATGCTATTGTAAATTGTGACATTTTCGGCTTGTTACCGCTCAAACTAGCAAGAGTCCTAGGAGAAGATCCTATGGAACAATTATTAGGTCGAAGGGCAACAATTGAGTTGTGAAAATTCCTCAATCGAAATCCCTAATGCAGCAATTGGTTAATTTTCTTATATTTTGTTAAATTACATAACAAAATTATTTATTGTTTGCTACGGTAAATAACGAAACTAACACACACACTGCGGAAACAAAATACTATGCAGGAACGATAGAAACACACACAAGTACACCGTTGTTTTTGGACAAATGTCCCCGAAAAAACCCAATGTCGGAAAATCAGTGGCAGAGACTGAGGGTTTTATTATTATGCAGTACTTTTCTGAGTACAAATCATTGGATTCCCAAACTGGAAATCCAATACAGAGAATAAACTGGAAAAGAGGTAGTGAGAAAATACTCACACTATCACTAGCGATCTGACTCTGATCCAAGCTCTGGATGGCTTGCCCCGCGCTGCCTCTGCGCAGTCTCAACGTTGTCACAGCCTTCAGGAAATGCGTCACCCCTCCAGCTGATCGTTTGCTAATTGGAAATTCGGATCTCTAGCCCTCCGATCTCACACCCCAGCTTTTGGCACTAGATCTCGATTGTTCCCCAGCAAATTTGCGGATTCCCTCTAAAGCATCATGCTGCCTCTGCGTGGCACTGCATTGCCTCTCTACCTCTCGATACCTTCTCTGCAATGCACTCACCGGATCAGGAAATCTTCTTCCGACCAAATATCCCTGCCCCTCACTGCAAGAAATCTCTCAATCTCTCTCTGGCAACTGTTGCGCTACTCTCTTGAGAATTCGATCTTTAGATCTCTCTCCCTCGATAATGTTCTCAAAGTGCCCATCGACCTCCTTATAATCTCTCATTGACAAATAAACAGCCAAGATTAGATCTTAATCAGTGGCTCAAATCATCTAGGACTCGAAACACACTTTTATCTAGAAGATTCACACCCGATTTAATTAATATCCTTTAATTATTCTCATTTCCTAAGTTTGGACTTAGGAATCCATTAAAAATAATTAATTATTTTATCCAGGTGGAATTTCCCCAAACGATTTATGGGTATTAGAGAATGCATGTGTCTTAGCCTCTCTGCAAAATATCGAGGCTAGAGCACATCCGATGCTACAAAAATCAACACTCCCTCTTAGCGAGGAATGTGCTCAAATGCTGCAACCCACTGAAGCATCACTCTGACTCTATATCACCTCCTGTTGCGTTGCTGATGTCTGGCCTCACTGCGCACCAACTACTACGTAGCTCTGAATCTGTGTTGCATCTGTGTTGCTGCTAACCTTGCATACTGCTGCCAACTATTGCATTTGCATTGCAACTCTATTGTTGCTGCCACTGCAACATCTGCAACTGTCTCTCATCTATTGCTGCTGCAACTGAGAGATTTCCATCATACTAAACCAACTATGTTCAATCTGATGCATCTGTCCCCCGAGTCCTAACTGCTACTAGTCTTTGCGCATTTACTGAAGCCTCTACATTGCTGCTGATGTAATATTCCAAACGGAATATTTTGGCAAATTTTGCGGAAATGCGCTTAACCAGAATTTCTTCAATAAATAACTATGTAATTAACAGAAGATTGCCATGTAAAATTAAATAGGAAAATACATGAGACACAAACATACAAGTGACTAAAATAATCTCAGCTTTATTAATATATATGAACCGAGTTTTCTTTAGTGCGACTTTTTGGAAGCTTTTTCGGTGGATTTTTCCGGTATAATTTCTCTAAAATCCGGCAGGAATTCATTGAAATCACAAGCTTGATGGGTAAATTTGCATAATCGAAGTGCCCTTAGGGTTGTTGAGGGTGCTGAATCCATACATACACTCAAAAAAACAGTTTAAATAACACAAATCAAGATTTCACCTCAAATTTTTCCGTCGGATTCTGGCACCGGAAACTCCAAAAAATCGCACTAAAGACAACTCCTATATGAACTGGGGTTTTACATGTTGAACTGAGAAATAGCTGAGATAGCTGAGATAGAACTAGCCTCAAGGATATGTTGCAATGTTGCACGGGCCCTCCACCAAAATTGAACTGAATTGCCATTGTTAAGCTCTCCTCTAAATTTTGGATGAACTCACCAAGGGGAGATGGGTGCTCGCCCAATCTCTCTATATCACCCGAGGTTTTCCATCCTGGGGCTACCAATGGAGTAGAGAACTACCAATGGAATAGAGAACCGAGTTCTCAACCTCACATACAAGAAGCAATATCAAATCCAAGATGTTCTCTAATGGCCCTTCCTCCTCTTTTTATAGATCTAATGGACTCCTCTAGAAGCTCTTATTTTATTATTATTTTAATCATTCAGCACATTTCGCTTAATTAATATATTATTTTTAATGCGGGAAAATGGTCAATTGGCCACCATGCCTCCTCAGGTCACTGAAAATCACTCCTTGCCATCCCATCCTATAGATCTTCTCGTTCTGGTTCCAAAGAGCTATTACACTAAGGTGTTTTTCCAAGAATTCCTCCCGAAATGCCACCTTAGGCATAATTAATTGAGTTAGGCCCATTAATAACACAATTTTCTGAAATTTGTCGGAATGCAACGGAACGAAAGGCAAACTATGTGTATGGTGGAATATAACAAGCGAATAACATCGGACCTCATAAGAACTCCTCAAAACCCCTCCAATAGCCCCCAGAGTCTGTTGATGACACCAACCTGCACCTGTGACATGTCTACCCCCAACTCTGAAAGTCCATCCTAACCATGTCATCAGGGATACTAGAAAAAGGAATATTACAAAACATCCGCCCCAAGAATGCTTACCCTCAAGCAATCCAAATATGTGGACCAATTTGTTGGCCCGATGCAACTGAGACCCAATACCAGGATCCCATACAATCCGCTGGGTGATAATGTGCCTCTGTGTCAACCCACCAGGAACAGACACCTCAATACCTGGATCCCAGACCAATCTCTGATTGAGCATGTCATCAACAAATCCTCCTGGATCCCAATGCCACCAAGAACTAGCATCAGTGCTCCACGGCTCCTGTTGAACTATAACTCTGGTTGAGAATGTTGGCCCACTGACTGCGTACCAACTCATCATCTCTCTCTAGTCCAACCCCTGACTCAATCCAATGCTAATCCCACTCTCCTGATGTTGGGACAGAATGCTGAAGAGCTATCGATCTGTATCCTACTGCCAACTGAAACCTGTAGTACCCGTCATGTCTAAGGGTCCCTACTCCACTATGCTCCTGACTAAGAAGATCGTACCATTAGTAGGATACCAACTCATGATCTCTTGCCAATCTAATGTATGGACACCTGTGCAAGGAATATGTCTATTAGGCTGATATTGGTCCATGCTCAAATCCTGATGCTTTGCCCAATCAACCAACCAAATATGTCCAAGAAATTATGCCTCTCTCCCTATAATGGACCCAGGTGGGCAAGTTGTGTTGCAAGCCCTGTCTATGTACTCCTAGAGAGGGTTGCTGCCTGAAAATTTTGCAGCTCTGCAGGCTGCCACTACATCTGCTTACAACTCATCAATGGGTAGACCCAAATATGGATGCATTGTTGTCTCCCTCGCCTGATAGGAAACTCCACGCTCCTCCAGTCCACTGATCTCCTACACAACTGTCTTATCAGACCCCAACACCTCCTAAGTGTCTACGGATACTGCCACCCTACTAGTTGTCTATGCATCTGCCTACTCTTCATCAATGGTTGACCCCAAGGGTGGCTGCCCATCCTCCTCCATTATGGCCTCAATAAGAGCCTCCAACTAGCTCCCCCATACAAGCTCATCATGCATGTTGTGTGCATCCCCCTCCTCAGCTGACTCATACTCCACCGTATGCTGCTCATCTGACTCATCACTGGTGACTCATCATCCTGAATGTCCCTCATGGGGTCCACTGACAGCTCACCATACACACCCAAATATGAATCTGGCCTGCTATCAACAACTCTCGTGACTGCTCATGCTCCCTAGAGGCATCCTCGTATGACCTCATGGACTCATCCAAAGAAGAGTCCTCCTCCTGACATACAGAAGGAATGTCCTCTTGTTCTACCTCTGCATCTCCCAAGCATGAGTGGTCAGGTCCCCAAGGTTCTTTGTAGATGAAGCAAAGACCCTTCCTCCTCAACTCATTCTTGTTGTCTGATCCACCAAACTAGAGCAACTCCTCCCTGGTCAACTGTCTCCTGAACAGCCCAATGTTTTGCTCAACCAGCCTTTCGGCTAGTTCAAAAGCAGCAAGTGAGACCAACTGCTCTCTCCTTCAAATGCTCAACAATCTAGTCTACAACTCCCAACAAATGGTATCACAGCCTCTCATACATGATGACAAGATGGACTGCATGTGTGTTATGACTGTATCAGGATGATGTGTTAGGTCCCTATATTACTAGTGTAGTCCCTTATTGTAGTTAGTATAGCCCCCTTATTGTTATTGTTGTACCCCTGTAACCCCCATATTGTTATTATTGTGCCCTTACATTATTATTGTTAGGTCGCCTAGGATTATATTGTGACCCCATGGACTCCTATATATAGAAGGAGGTTTTGTCATTTGTATCATCCAAAAATTGCTCATTTATGTAATGTAAAGGAGGTTGCCCCCTCGAAGTGGTTGATTTCTAAGGCGTTGATCTCTCTTTTCTTCTATTTTTGGAGTTAGTTTCATAACATTTGGTATCAGAGCTTTGGATTCTAGGGTTTCGCTGCTCCAAACAGGTCATCGTGGAATTTTCGCTATAACTTTTTTTCTACAAAGGTTCAGAAGCTAAAATTTTTACCATGAGAAGCTAAAATCTTAAGGAACTTCATGTAAAATTTCAGATCTTGGTTCATAATATTTCGAAGATATGATCTGTGGAAGTTAGGGTTTTTGCAGGCTCCCTAATTTCATCTAAAAGAGGCTACCTTGGGAAAATCATCATAACTCTCTCTCTGAGCATCGGATTGGAATTCTGTAAAAAGTGGCCGAAAGTACACGGACTGTAGTTTCCTATGTATCAATTTCAGAGCCGAAGGAGGAAACAGTGACACGTGGCACGTCGTACAATTTTTCTCTACTGAATCAGTCCATAATTAGGTCAATGTGGGAGATTGGCCATAACTTTGCCTTGAAGCATCCAAATCAAGTCAGACCTGTGGCATTCGAAAGAAGATTCAGAGGGCTACTACAAGACCGAATTTCAAATATTGAAGATCTGAAATCACAGAGATAATTCAGTTTCAATATCGAGCTCCTCAAAAGCAAGAAAAAGGTGTCTATTTTGTTTTTCAAATTGCATAAGTCTTGTTTGAAAATTCAGTTTGAAGTGATTCCAAGGGCATATTGAAGCATAGATATCAGTATTGGGTTCTAAAATGCCCCCTAAAAAGAATTCAACACCAATTAAGCCCTCAGGAGTTAGAATACTTTACTATGCCTACTAAATATGAAGAAGTGCAACATGATATATCAAAATTACAAGAGAAAGTGCACCAAATTTCGCTTTCGCAAAGAGCAACAAAAAATGAAATGGAAGTTTTGAAGAAAAGTGTGGAAGCTAAGATGGATGGTTTGAAGAAGGGCATGGAAGCTAATATGGATGGTTTAAAGAAAGGCGTGGAAGCTAAGATTGATGGTATAGAACGAAAAATGAAAGACAACATGGAAGACATGAAGAATGATCTAAAAGCAGACATGGAAGGTTTGACAAAGTTGATACAAGAAATGATTCCTAATGGTGAAAAGATAATAGAGGAAACTCATGATGAGAACAAAATAAATATTAATCGTGATTTCATAAACTCTAATGTTGGATTGAAGGCCCACCATATTCCAAAGATCGATATGAGGAAGTTTGATGGCAAGGATCCCGTAACATGGATTCTACAGATGGAGCAATATTTTGATCTCAATAATGCGCAAAACACACAAAGGTACAGATTGCAACTTTATATTTAGAACAAAATACATTTGTATGGTATTGATGGCTTTTCTCCCGTAAAAAATTATCACTTGGTGAATTTTTACGAAGGAAATGATAGCACATTATGAGGATACACAGAGCAACACCTTCTTTAGCCAATTGATAAATCTCAAACAAAAGGGTCCAGTGGTGGAGCACATTGAGGACTTCCAAAAATTGAATATAAGGGTAACTGATATTCCATAGGAACACAGGATTGATGTCTTCATAGGGACTTTAAAGGATAACATCCAACATGAGGTTCACCTTTGGTAACCTGATTCTTTGGAGAAGGCATTCAAGTTGGCAAGAAAAATTGAATGTAAAATTATGGCGATGAGGAAGCCTACCACTCACATCTATAAAGATGGAAGTGTTTCTACTCCTAGACTTCCACAACCTACAAGGTCGACACCACAACAATTGGAAGAAAAAAGAGCAAAAGGGCTTTGCTACAGTTGCGATAGCAAATACACTAAAGGTCATAAGTATGCTGAGAAGAAATTATTTTACATAGATTGTGAAGAGGAGGAAGAAAATGAACAAGAAACTTCAAAAGAAAAGGATATACACCAGGAAGCAACCCTAGAGAAAGAAGAAATGAGTCTGACCATATCGTGTAATGCATTGGCAGGAATTACCACTCCTCAAACTCTCAAGATAGAAGGACATATCAAGAAGAAAAAGGTAATGGTGTTGATTGATTCGCGTAGTACCCATAATTTTATTCATTGTAAGGTAGCCAAGGAATTGAATTGCTTCCTATACCCAGCATCAGAATGTCAAGTGATGGTTGCAAATAGAGGAACTATAAATTGCTCCGAAAATGCCATAATATCAAGCTAACCATGGGGGAATATGTATTGAATAGCCCAATGCTTTCCATTCCAATGGAAGGTGTTGATGTTGTACTAGGAGTACAATGTTTACAATCTTTGGGAATGGTGGCTTTCAATTTTCAAGAACTTTTCTTGAAATTTTTTTCGGAAGGAAAGGAAGTCGAATTACAAGGTATCGCAAGGAAGCTAGGAAAGATAATAAGCTCTAATGTCATGACAAAGCTTCTGAAGAAAGAACAATGATGCGTAATTGCACAATTATGCTCACTAGAAGTTCCAACATCAAAATCATCTATTTCTCCAGATCTCCAAAAAGTCTTGGACAATCATTCCAAGGAGTTTGAAACTCCCAAAGGACTCCCACCTATCCGTGATCATGATCATGCTATTCATTTGATTCCACGAAGTGTTCCTTCAAACATCTGGCCTTAGAGATATCCTTATGTCCAAAAGAGCGAAATTGAACATATGATTGCAGAAATGTTAGAGGCTGGTATAATTCAACCTAGTCAAAGTTCTTTCTCTGCTCCAGTAGTATTGGTGCACAAGAAGGATGGATAATGGCACATGTGTTAGGATTATAGGGAGCTCAATAAGCTCATTATTAAAGATAAATTTCCTGTTCCTATGATTGATGAATTATTGGATGGATTACATGGAGCAATTTAATTTACCAATTTGGATCATCGTTCAAGATATCATCAAATTAGAATGAAGATTGAAGATATTCCGAAAATAGCATTTCAAACTCATGAGGGTCATTATGAATTTTTGGTCATGCCTTTTGGCCTTACCAATGGACCTTCCACATTTCAAGGGTTGATGAATTCAATTTTCAAACCCTTCATTAGAAAATTTGTGTTAGTATTTTTTGATGATATAATAATCTACAACAAGTCTTGGAAGGGTCATGTTCAACATGTTGACAAGGTGATCAAACTATTGGAAGAGAAACAATTATATTGTAATATCCCCAAATGGGACTGCTTAGCAAGGCATGCCTGAAAAACGCATTTTTCAAGAATGTATGCTACGAAGTTACTGGAAAACCAACCACTTGGATCCACCGAATCGGACTAATCTAGGTCTAAATCTGGAGGAGATCGACGAATCTCTAGGTGAAATGACAAACACTGCTCCAAACCTAGTATATTTTGAAATACACCCCGAATGGGCTGAAATGATGTGCAAGAAATCTGTGATAGAAATATACAGTTTAGCTGAATAGCAATGGATACCAATATGAGCTAAATAATTACATGTACATCAACAAAACGGATTTACAATGTGGCCCATACAATGTACAAGAGAAAGATAGAAGACTTTTGTGGATAAAACCCTCTAAATGAGGTGTTGCAACAATGTATTTCACTGCAAAAGGCTTGACAACGTTATTTTTATTATCATACAGCTGCTTTAGGTTAAAACTCAGATCTAGGATAGATCTATGTATAAAATATTAGATATATATCAAATATGTACACTAGATTGTCTCTATTTTACATACCCTTGGGGTTTTCAGCAAAACATGAGCATGTATAGGTGGAGTACGTGTTAGGTCCCTATATTACTAGTTTAGCCCCTTATTGTTATTAGTGTAGCCCCCTTATTGTTATTATTGTAGCCCCCTCTAACCCAATATTGTTATTATTGTGCCCTTACATTGTTATTGTTAGGTCGGATAGGATTACATTGTGACCCCACTAGGATTACATTGTGGCCCCATGGACTCCTATATATAGAAAGGATGTTTTGTCATTTGAATCATTCAATAATTGTTCATTCATGTAATTTATTGGAGGTTTCCCCCTCGAAGTAGCTTATTTCTAAGGCGTTGATATCTCTTTTCTTCTATTTTTGGGCCCCGACACAACATTTGGTATTAGAGCTTCGAGATTCTAGGGTTTCACTGCTCCAAAAAGGTCATCGTGGCATTTTCGCTATAACTTTTTTTTCTACGAAGGTTCAGAATCTGAGATTTTTAGAGTGTGAAGCCAAAATCTTGAGGAACATCGTCGCAAAATTTCAGAGCTTCGTTCACAATATTTTTGGAGATATGATCTATGCAAGTTAGGTCATTTTGTAGGCTCCAAAATTTAACCTAAACAGGTCATCGTGGTATTTTTCTGTGCTTTTTTTTTCTATGAAGGTTCGGAAGCTGAAATTTTTAGGTGCGCAATTTTGATACGAGGAACATCGTCGCAAAATTTCAGATATTGGTTCGCAATATTTTCGGAGATATGATCTGTGGAATTTAGGGCTTTTTGAGGCTTCTGAATTTCATCTCAAAGAGGTGATCGTGGAAAAATCTTCATAGCTCTCTCTCTGAGCATCGGATTGGAATGATGTAAAAAGTGGCCACAAGTACACGGACTATAGTTTTCGGTCTATCAATTTTAGAGCCAAAGGAGGAACAGTGACACGTGGCAAGTCATACAGTTCGCTCTACTGAACCAGTCCAAAATTGAGTCATTGTGGGAGATTGGACATAACTTTGACTTGAAGAATCCAAATCAGATCAGACCTGTGGCATTTGAAAGAAGATTCAGAGGGCTACTACAGGGCTGAATTTCAGATATTGAGGATCCGCAATTATAGAGATAATTCAATTTCAATATCGAGCTCCTCCAAAGCAAGTAAAAGGTGTGTATTTTTTTTCGAATTGCATAAGTCTTGTTTGAAGAATCAAGTTGAATTGATTCCAAAGGCATATTGTAGAATATATATCAGTATTGGATTCTAAAATGACCCCTAAAAATGATTTATACCCATTAGCGCTCAAAAAGCTATCTTGTAACTGAAGAAGAAGAAGAATTGCAGTATGAGATATCAAAATTACGGTACCAAGTGCAGCAAATTTCGATCTTACGAAGAGCAACCGAAGCTGACATAGATGGTTTAAAAGAAGAAATGGAGGCTAAGTTGGATGGTTTGAAGGATAAAATAATAGCTAATATGGATGATAAATTAGTGGAAGATGACATCGAGCATCAACGACAAGTTCTCCAACTCTCAAAGGATAACCTAACTTTGGTGCAGAATCTAATGAAACAACAAGAATATCAACATCACATCGAAAGAAGTTCTGAAGCGGTCACAAAAACAAGAACTCGACAAGTACAATCAATTTTAGAGTATCTCAGCAAGTGGAAGAACTTTCCTGTAAAATATTCCACATGGGAGGATGAGAATTTTATACAGAAGCATCAAGAAATAATCAAGCGTTGAGGACAACACTTGTTTGAAGGAGAGGGGCATGTTAGGTCCCTATGTTACTAGTGATCCTTATTGTGTTAGTGTGGCCCCTTATTATTATTGTTGTGCCCTTATAACCCCAATATTGTTATTATTGTGCCCTTAAATTATTATTGTTAGGTCGGTTAGGATTACATTGTGGCCCCACTAAGGATACAACATGTGACCCATGGCCTCCTATATATAAAAGGAGGTTTTTGGTCATTTGTATCATCCCAAAATTGTTCATTCATGTAATGTATTGGAGGTTGCCCCCTCGAAGTGAAAACTGACTACAAAAGGGCGTTGATATCTCTTTTCTTCTATTTTTGGGCCATGGCTTCTGTGATACGAGATCTCATGTAGCGGTCTGCCAAATTCATATAAATTTACGAAGCATATATATGAGTATTCGAGATCGAGATGCGAATATGACATGGATTGGATGGAAAATCCATGGATCACCATAGTGCAAGGAGAGCCCCTTAACACTAGATATCACTCCTCAAAACGTTGCTCAAACACCCTACAACTTCCCTCTTGCAGATAACACAGTTGTGGGAGATAAATTACGTTGTTAGCTTCAGTACTAAGTAGGCTTGATGCCTTGATCTGAAAATGCAGCTCTTATGATCCAATACACTCTTCCCAAGGGGATAGAAGATTCTCCTTTGAAAATAGGCACTGAATTGGCCTGGATGCGGACAGGTCTGTATCACTTTCTTTAACGACTTCGAAGGCAATGAGCCACTCAACGCCAATGCGTTTGTGGTTGGAAGAATAAGCAGAGAAGCTTTGATAGTGGACAAGAAATGCAAGACTGCTCCAAGAGCTACTCAATGGAAGGGATGGGATTCCCGATCAGGAACACCCTAGTGCTAAACAACACTATTTTCAGCTAAACAGCAAGAGAATGATATATGTCTAAACAGACAATATATTCAAAACTATAATATGTTCAACACCCTTCTTTTGCTGTCCTCCTCTTCCTTTTATAAGATGAAAGTCTTGCAAAACCCTAAACCATCTCAATGATTTAGCTCCTTTCACATGTGTAGCCTCCTTCTAAAACTGTGTTGTGCATCTAGGAGGTTCACTGCATCTAGACAGTGTTGTTGATTTGGTCATGATTGACCCAGTCAAACAACTCAATCCCTTCCACACATGAGGGTGTTTTATTAGAATAGCCCAGATTTAACCTTGTTCTCATTGGGCATTGATTTATTCATTGTTTTTAGGAGTTTTATTGTCCTCCTTTACACATTTATTCTTGCAATAAGAAATTGAACAAAATTGTATATTCCCATTAGCTTGGGCTAATTGGAAATATTACATATATGCAAAAACCTCCAAATATTTCTTTGGAGTAAAACAGGTGGAATAACTGGGTCATATTGTACCTCACGAGGGTGTTAAGGTAGACCCTAACAAAATTAAAGCCATTAAGGAATGGAAAGTCCCCACAACCATAAAGTAGTTGCGAGGATTTCTCGGGTTAATAGGGTATTATCGCAAGTTTGTTAAGTATTATGGGAGAATAGTAGCACATCTAACAACATTATTGAAGAAATATGCATTTTCATGGACTCCTGAAACAACTAAGGCCTTTGAACATCTTAAAGAGGCAATGTGCCTAGCACCGGTCTTAACTATGCCAGACTTCACAAAAACCTTTATTGTGGAATGTGATGCCTCAGGAAATGGATTTGGTGTTGTTTAAATGCAAAGAAGGCCATTGCTTTTGAAAGTCGTCCCAATCAAAGGAAAGTATTTACAGAAAGCTATTTATGAGAAGGAAATGCTAGCAATACTACATGCACTAAAGAAATGGTGACCTTACCTAATAGGAAGACACTTCAAGGTAAAAACTGATCATGATAGTCTTAAACACTTTTTGCAACAAAGACTATCTTCAGAAGAGCAACAAAAATGGGTCACAAAGATGTTGGGTTATGACTTTGAAATAATCTACAAAAAAGGGAAGCTAAATTTTGTTGCGGATGCACTCTCAAGAAAGAATGAAGAGGTGGAAGCATTGCTTTGTGCCTTATCTAGTATCCAACCAGATTGGATAACCGAAGCAAGGATGAATGGAAGAAGGACGAAGAAGTTGTGGACACTCATTCAAAAGTTGCAGCAAGATCCTAGTACATCTGATACATTTAGTTGGAAAAATGATTCCTTATGGTACAAAGATCGCTTATGTCTTTGTAAGAATTCCCAACTAAAACAAAAGATTATTTTGGAATTGCACACTTCTCCTTTAGGAGGACACTCAGGATTTTTAAAAACTTACCACAGGGTGAAGAAAGAATTTTTTTGGGATGACCTTAAATCTGATATTCAAAATTTTGTGGCAGAATGTTTGGTTTGCCAGCAGAATAAATTTGAGACAATTAAGACCCCAGGTCTTCTACAACCTTTATCGATTCCAAGTCAACGTTGGGAGGAGATTTCAATGGACTTTATCACAGGTTTACCTAAGTCTGAAGGAAAGAGTGTCATCATGGTGGTAGTTGATAGACTTACCAAGTATGCACACTTTTGTGCATTATATCATCCATTTAAAGCAAGTATAGTTGCTATTACATTTATGGACATAATTCAAAAGCTACATGGAAACCCAAAGATTATTGTGAGTGACAGATATCCCATTTTTAATGGAAATTTTTGGACGAGGTTATTTTCTTGTTTGGGTACTCAAATAGCTCATAGCTCATCTTATCATCCTCAATTTGATGGTCAAATTGAGATAGTGGATAAATTTTTGGAAGTATATCTTTGTTGTTTTTTATCTGATAAACAAGCAAAATGGGTCAAGTGGTTACCTCTCACTGAATGCTGGTATAACACTTGCTTCCATACTGCAACAAAAATGACCCCATTTACGGCACTTCTTTCAGATGTCATCATAGTCCATCATCATATTTAGGAGAAAATTGTAAGGTTCAAACAGTGGAATATCACATCGAGCATCAACAACAAGTTCTACAACTCTTAAAGGATAACCTAAATTTGTCACAAAATCCAATGAAACAATAGGAAGATCAACATTGCAACAAGAGAGAATTTTTGATGTAGGAGACTAGGTATTTTTACAGCTACAACCATACAAACAAATTTCCGTCAAGCAAGCTAAGAAGGATAGTAAATTATTGCCTATGTACTATGGTCCTTACAAGGTGTTGCAAAAGATTGGTACTGTGGCATGGGTGGAGCTTCTGCTTCTTCGTAGGTGCGTCCGATTTTCCATGTTTCCGTAGCAAGAAGGTTATAGGTGAAAATCTTCCAGTTCAAACAATATTGCCAAAACTTGATGAGGAAGGAAAAATCATATTGGAACCTGAAGCGGTCACTGAAACAAGAACTCGACAGCTACGAAATCGATCAATTTCAGAGTATCTCATCAAGTGGAAGAATTTACCCACTAAAGATTCTACATGGGAGGATGAGAATTTTATACAGAAGCATCCAGAGCTACTCAAGCGTTGAGGACAACACTTTTTTGAAGGAGAGGGGCATGTTAGGTCCCTATATTACTAGTGTAGTCCCTTATTGTGGTTAGTATAGCCCCCTTATTGTGGTTAGTATAGCCCCCTTATTGTTATTGTTGTACCCCTGTAATCCCCATATTGTTTTTATTGTGCCCTTACATTATTATTGTTAGGTTGGCTAGGATTATATTGTGACCCCATGGACTCCTATTTATAGAAGGAGGTTTTGTCATTTGTATCATCCAAGAATTGTTCATTTATGTAATGGAAAGGAGGTTGCCCCCTCGAAGTGGCTGATTTCTAAGGCGTTGATCTCTCTTTTCTTCTATTTTTGGAGCTGGTTTCATAACATGATGTCTCCTAATGCTAAAGAAGCATTGGAACATCTGCAGAATCAAGCCATCACACTTAAGATCAAACATGATCTCATAAGTCCTGGTCATGGCCATGACTTCTAAAACCTCAAGCTTCTTCCCAAAGGTAGAGCCCGCACTGGTGTCCAAGTCCTGAAAAGTCCCGACTACTAGCTTGAAAACTTCCCTCATACCATCATCATTGAAAGGAGGTATAGGTGCAGTCAATCTCATGAGGTTACCGAGACAAGATGCAACAGGAAGTCTAACCCCTTCACAAGGTTCCAAGAACTTGTGTTGTATGAGAGAAAGCATAACTATTTTTAATGCCCACATTAGTTTCCTCCCTTCTAACTATCTCGCTTTAGAAAGGAGTGCCTCTAGCTCATCTAGTTTGAAAAGGACTCTCCATGTGGCCCTCATGTGTTTCAAGTTTGTCCCAAGTGCAAAGATTTTGTGTCCAATTTCCTATCCCTTCTATACATCTTTTGGCTGTTCTTTTTGAAGAATGGTATAGACCCCTCTTGAGAGAGGTTTGTTGATCAGTTTGGGTTTTTGGTGTAGATTGCAATCCACTAATGCATTGTTATGTTGATTTAAGATGTGCTTTAAGAACTCCATTTTTCAGAAATAATGAGACATCAGCATACAAGATTACAACAGGTGTATAATGCTAATACAGTGATATGACTAGTTGTCTTAAAACATGCTTTCCCACC
The DNA here is from genome assembly GCA_034641835.2 of Pinus albicaulis. Lineage (NCBI taxonomy): Eukaryota > Viridiplantae > Streptophyta > Pinopsida > Pinales > Pinaceae > Pinus > Pinus albicaulis. Next base: position 520,310,012 of record CM076572.1, on the reverse strand, counting down.
ATACTCCAACACTCCTTAACATTGACCAACACAAGACAGAAGGCACGCTATCCTACACTCAACACAAAACAATAACGAGAATCGTAGGATGGTATTGATAGAGAAGCTTGGGGCCACCAAGATAGCAGATGGAGAGACTGTGAATTCATATCTAACAAGGGTTCAGCAAGTTTGTGACGAGCTTACTGCCACTGGTGATAATATCCCAAAAATTGAGTTAGCGAGGACTGCCTTGAAGGGCCTCTCCGAGAAATGGAAGCCATTTATCAAAGGAATAGTCTCACGAGAGAAACTACCAAATTGGAATAGGTTATGGGATGATTTTATCCATTAGGAACTTCGAGACGAGGATCTTCAAAAGAGGAATTTTGATGAAGAGAATATGGTCCTTGCTAGTAAGTTGAAGAAGGTTAAAGGGAAGTTCGACAATGGCAAGAAGAAGAAGGATTCAAGTAAAGTGAAATGATTTACATGTGTCAAGGTTGGTCATAAGGCGAGTAAGTGTCTGCAGAGGAAGAAAGGAGGGAATGAGAAAAAGCAAGAGACAGCAATGGTTGCTTCATCTACAACCGAGCAGGATGATTTCCCAAGAATGTTCGAGGAGAAGTTTTCTCTGGTCTCTCATTTCTCGGGCACCATTGGTGAGGGTGAATGGTTCATAGATAGCGGAGCATCGAAGCATATGACAGGATCGCGGGATGTATTTGAGAGCCTAACAGAATAAAAGTCTGATCTACAAGTGAAGATTGGTGATAAGAGTCAGAAGGCTCAAAGGAGTCGAAATTATACCATTCAAGATGGATTTAGGAGGGTTGTTGCAAGTCCAGGATCTACTTTGGATACTGGAGCTGTAATATTCCAAATGGGAAAATAATAGTGATAACAAGCTAAAAGATATTAAGGAGACAACAAAACAAAAACTAACATCAACACACCAATGGAGCCATAAAATATTGCTGAGCCATTTTATTAATTTGCTAGAAATGAGTACAATGGAGGTGTTGGAATGAAGGCACCTGCGCTTGCTCAAGGCAAGCTAGAGAAGCCCTGTGAATCAACGCTGAAATCCCCCACTGACGGTACGCTATATGGCCATAACTCTACGCTGCAATCTGCCAGAAATGTTGCTGCTACTCCCGAAGAAATACCGCTAGGGCCTGCTACACTACTCATAAAAATTTCGAGACTTTAACCACAGACTCTACTAAGGAAACCAACGAAGGAATTGGACAAATGTTGACCTCGGAATTTTGGCCCAATTTCCCTAGCTCCTCTAGTTGCTGGCTAAGTTAGGATCTTCGTTTGACATCTCAAATCTGCCTAGAAAATTCTGCCAAATTTATTTTGGCTTCTCCTCAATAAACCCAGAAAAACCCAGAAAGGGTTCGCCCAAAGCTTAACTCTGAAAATTGGCCCTCTTGGGCTTGGCTCACTGCACTGCTGGGTAAATCGATCCTCCTGTAAATCCTGCTGGTGGAAGTCTCCAAAATACCACAAAAATTCTTGATAGCAAGCTCCAAGCCTCCCCACCAAATCTCAGCAGCAACTCCCTCTCTTCTCACCTCCTGGAACAACCAAATCCTCTCTGCACTGCGTCCTCCCCTACGTAGTCTCGTCCTCCTCTGCGCAATCCAGAACTGGCTACGCTTCCTCTTGATGCTGTTGATAGAAATTCTCCTCACAATGTGTGGAACTCCTCTTCTGAGCGGGCACTCGAAGTCCCCCGAGGTAGAGGTTGAGATCTCCGCTTGAAGATTTCGTGTGTTAAACAGCACTGCAGACTTGGCTTTCTGGCTCAAGCGTGCTTTGTCAAAATGACAAGAAAAAATAGTTGAATGAATGAATGACCAAATGAGCCTTCCCTTCTTCCTTTTATCCATTGAGGCCCAATGTATGCCTTGGGTCCCACCTTGGCCTGCTCTACCTCTCCTTGGCCAATCACGTGTTGCCTTCCTCTAGCCAATCCCATGCTGTCATTTTCGTGCCTCTTCTACGTTGCCAGCTAAGGCCAACTCGACCCCACCACTAGAGTCGCAATTTTCCTTTAGGGACTTTAGGAAAAGACTTTATTTGGCCTAATTATTAATTGTAGGTCCCCTCCCCACTTTATTTTCGCCCAACATTAGGATTTTCCAAAATTAATCAAAATTAATATCCCAATTAGCTGACTGCTAATTTGGGGATATTATAGTCCTCCCCACCAAAAATTGCTTGTCCTCAAACAATTGCCTAAACAAGCCTCCTCTCTAGTTGATGCTCCCCACTGTCACCACAAAATGTGCCTGGGTCCCAGATGCCCCATTGAATCTTCCCTGTCCTCTGCATCGCCCTGATATGAAGGGATCTCTCAATGCCAGGATCCCAAGCCATCCTGTCTAACATGAAGCTCCACCTGCTCCACTCAACATCCTACTCGCTAAATCCCAATGGAAGATATACATGATCTCCCCATGTAGTATACAGCTCACCCCTAGAGGCTATCGAGCTGTGTAGAGTTGTAATGCTCGGGTCCCCTGCTAATCTCGTAGAGGTGCCACCATGTTGTCATTGCGCCACTCTGACTATGAGATACCCCCCATCATGCGCAAACTGTATCCCTCTCTCCTGGGGCCTTGTGGCGAAAAATCTGTGAAGGCAAAGCTCATCCTGCCTGGGCATCTCCATGATGCTGATATCTATCCCTCCATTGTTGATCATGACCCTGAGCAACAACATGATAAGTCTGCCTCACCATGCAATGGAGGTCTTAGTGCTCCCCCACGTGTCAAACCAAAGGTGGATTGGATCATCGTCTGCTCTGTTCCTACTCATCACAAAGTGGAGTGATCCACCTGCCCAATAGACCCCTGGATCCCCCAACCATACGGGGAGCTCACAACTCCCATTCCCCGCGAAATGCCACTACATAGCGCTGCTACTTGCTAGAACCCATCTGGCCCCTCATCTCTGACCCCTGAATGTATCCCCTACGTGGACCCCAAGTATCAGGAGTCTGTCCCACGCATGCATACCTGCCCTGCTCCTGCTAGACCAAGTCGTGATACTCGTTATCCCAACTCCTGCTGATACACCTAGATACTGCTCGGAGTCTGGGTACCTTCATGTAAACGAAATATACCATCCACCGTCCCTCAAATGTAAGCCCAGGGGTGGAACATATACTACCTTGGCAATCAACCATGCCATCCCTAAGCCTGGACCCATCAACTCGTGCACCTACCAAGTGTCTCAACTGGAGAGTCTCCTCCCGTCTCATGACACACGATATCTCATCCAACTGTCTAGGGTGAGCCTCCCATGCCCTGCAACCTGAATGGAGAGTGTCAAGGGGCACCAACCAAACACTCTGCGACCATAAGCAATAGTGGAGGATGATGGGTAGGTATGTCCCAAAGGGTGTGACCAAGAGTCTACCTGAATGCTCAAGAGTAATCCTCCAGATGACACTCTCTCTACCTCGGATCTGTTGATAACACCCTCGTAGCCCTGTCTCCGCTAAACATGGCATCTCCAGATGCTCAACAAGATCCTCATCGATCCTAGGTGAGTTGCATCCCATGGTACACCTACTGCCCCTGGCCATATGTCTCTTTGGAGGCAACACTCCAAGAGCCCATTGCTCTGCATCATGTGTCACTGCATACCACCAAGTATCACTGCACTCCTCGACCTGCCACTGTATGCCGTAACCTGCCCCTGTACACCAATGGATACCCCCGGCAACAACTATACCGTCCTGTACCGTCATGTGTCCATCCTGCGTTGTTGCACCTGTCACTCCCCGCATGTACCCAATGTGATGGGAAGCACTCCTACTCCACAACGCAGTCTAACATACTACAACACACCCTCATGCATCTCCATGCCCATCTACAGCCCACTGCCCGGATGCTCCTACACGTCCTAGGGTGTGATGGCCTAAGGCTATATCCATATGCGTCGGCCCATACTCGATCGATACCATCAACTCCACTGTCGCATCACCATACTCTCCAATGAATGTATATCCCTTCCAAATCCTCCCTAAGGGACCCAAGAAGTGAATCTCCCTAGGTACCAGTAGCGATGCAAATCCTGATCTGCTCCTCCGTGTCGTCTATGCCCCACACAAATGCGAAGAATACCCAGCTCCATACAAGGCACCGTCTGGTGGCCTACCAATGCCCCCTCTTCTGTCAAACTCCTGCCGGAGTGTGTTGATCATGTCGTGATTTTGTGTACAATCCTCGTACCAAGACAACTCAAGAAGTCTATACCTAAACTTGTTGGACACTAGTGCTAGTTGAAACTCCCCTAGTGAATGTGTATGCTCAACTGCTAGGTCAATTGTACCCTCCGGGTCGTATTCAACCGGCATACCTAGGAAGTGATGGGTAGTCTCGCCCGCATCCCAATGCTAGTCCAGACTTTCAGTGACCTTAGTGCCTAAGCTACACCTCGGTGCATCACCATCTCCATAACCCACTCCACTAGGTACCAACTCAGAATCTCTCGCCATCCAACCCCAAGAGAGGGATCAAATGCATGAACTCTTGCACCTAGAGCAACCCTGACTTGCAGATGTTGCGCCCTCTGCAACTCAGATCGTCTCATCCCGCTATCCAAGTCAATGCATGAGATCTGACTAGGTAGCTCCATCTCTCTCTCTCCAATCGCCAAAGGTGACCCAACTGTGTTGCTAGCCCCATCTATGTATCCCTGAAGGGGGCTGCTTCAATGCTCCAATGTGCCCTCTAGTTGTACCATAAGTTTCTCCGGCTAAATCATCACAAGTGACTCATCATCCTGAATATCTCCCATAGAGTCCCCTGATACCACATGCACACTGGAATACGAAATCGGCCTACTGTCATCAACTCTGCATGACTGCGCATGCTCCCCAGAAGCATCCTCATATGACCCCATGGACTCATCCAAAGAAGAGTCCTCATCCTGACATACAGAAGGAATGTCCTCCTGCTCAACCTCTATATCTCCTAGTGCCTTATCAAAGGTGGATACATCTCCTGGCACCTCACCCTTCTGCTGAATGCGGTTGTCACCCAAAAACTCGGACACGACTCCGGTCATCACCTCGATGGATGGCTCTACTCTCTCCACTAAGATGTCAACCGACACGGTCAAGGAAGTCTCCAACAAGGGTAAGCCCTGCGTCACACTAGGTGTATCTACGAGCTCCCCACAATCCTGTCTGCCCTCATCCTCCAAGTGCGAGGTAGCCATTTTGATGGCTTCCCCCTCCGTTATTCGGTCAAGCTGGAAACAAGTATCCAACTTTTCCACCCGATCCCGAGTTGTGCAATCAGTGGATCCATCATAAGTGGGAAAAGGTGTCCTCCTAATGGTACGTTGCAACTCTAAACTCTGCGTGTTAGACCCTCCCTATTCCTTCCTTCTTCACCCCACATGAGCTGGGAGTAATCTCTGAGGGACAAAGCTGCTCTGAAGCTTTCCCCCATGGACTGCCATTCTCGGAAATAATCTCCCATGGGTATATGATCATGCCGCCTACATTGCTCACTCGATACTGGAGGTAAGAATGTAGGCATCGTGATCCTGGTTGGCCTACTGAAGGCTGGCAGGTGAGTGGCTGGTAAAGGGTGGTCACACTGTTGTGAGACCCCCTAAGTCTCCCCAACTATGGATTCCTGATGGATGCTCTCATTCCTATTCTCTTGCTTGAGATTCTCCAATATTCCCTTTTGTACTTTGGCTAAATCATTTAGGGCCTTAAAAATGTTACCAAATGATGCTTCCCCTTTGCTCCTTAACTCTCCCATATTTGCCACCACTACTGCCTTTGGTGAGTAAGGTTCTGCTTACCCTCCTTGTCCATAGAAAAAGATCCCCACGGCTGAGCCAAGAACGAAGCTCTGATACCATTGTAATATCCCAAATGGGAAAATAACAGTAATAACAAGCTAAAAGATATTAAGGAGGCAACAAAACAAAAACTGACATCAACACATCAATGGAGCCATAAAATATTGCGGAGCCATTTTATTAATTTGCTAGAAATGAGTACAATGGAGGTGCTGGAATGAAGGCACAAGCTATGTGAATCAATGCTGAAATCCCCCACTGATGGTATGCCGTATGGCCATAACTCTGCGCTGCAATCTGCCAGAAATGTTGTTACTGCTCCCAAAGAAATACCGCTACGGCCTGTTACACTACTTAGAAAATTCGAGACTTTAACCCCAGACTCTACTCAAAAAACCCGCAAAAACCCACGAAGGAATTGGTCAAATGTTGACCTCGAAATTTCGGCCCATTTCCCCTAGCTCCTCTAATTGCTGGCTAAGTTAGGATCTTTGTTTGACACCTCAAATCTGCCTAGAAAATTTTTCCAAATTAATCTTGGCTTCTCCTCAATAAACCCAGAAAAACCCATAAAGGGTTTGCCCAAAGCTTGACTCCGAAAATTGGCCCTCTTGGGTTTGGCTCACTGCACTGCTAGGTAAATCGATCCTCCTATAAATCCTATCGCTGGAAGTCTCCAAAATGCCACTAAAATTCCTGCTAGGAAGCTCCAAGCATCCCCACCAAATCTCAGCAGCAACTCCCTCTCTTCTCACCTCTCGGAACAACCAAATCCTCTCTGCACTGCGTCCTCCCCTACGCAGTGTCCTCCTCCTCTGCGCAATCCATAACTGGCTACGCTTCCTCTTAATTTTGTTGATAGAAATTCTCCTCAAAATGTGTGGAACTCCTCTCCTGAGCGGGCACTCGAAGTCCCCCGAGGTAGAGGTTGAGATCTCTGCTTGAAAATCTCATGTTCTAAACAGCACTGCAGACTTTGCTCTTCGGCTCAAGCGTGCTTTGTCAAAATGACAAGAAGAAAATAGTTGAATGAATGAATGATCAAATGAGCCTTCCCTTCTTCCTTTTATCCATGGAGGCCCAACGTATGCCTTGGGTCCAACCTTGGCCTGCACTGCGTCTCCTTGGCCAATCACGTGCTGCCTTCCTCTAGCCAATCCCACGCTGTCATTTTCGTGCCTCTTCTACATTGCCACCTAAGGCCAACTCGACCCCATCACTAGAGCCACGATTTTCCTTTAGGGACTTTAGGAAAAGACTTTATTTGGCCTAATTATTCATTGTGGGTCCCCTCCCCACTTTATTTCCGCGCAACATTAGGATTTGCCAAAATTAATATCCCAATTAGCTGACTGCTAATTTGGGGATATTACAAGAGCTCAAGTGCAACATGTTGTCTGTCTCAACAATTGAGGCTTAAGGGGTTTGAGGTGATATTCTGGGATGGAAAGGTGACGCTCAAGCCTCGTGGCTCTAACTCTAGTTCAGGAGTGGTTCTTCGAGTTAGGGAGAATGGTTTGTACAGGTTGAAGGGCGAGGCTATTGAATAAGGGAAGAAGAAGGTTCCTAAGACTCAAAGGGAGTCGAATTCGAGAGGGAGTTTGCAGACTCAAAGGGAGAATCTGCGACCCCAGCAAAGCGCATCATCAAAGGGAAGAAAGGGGACTTCCATAGTTGACAAGGAGGAACCATGGAATGGCTTAAAGGTTTATGACGAGAAGAAAAAGCGAGAGGCTTCTAGTGGTAGCGACACTTTGAAGGAGAGTCTTGTTCATTCTGCATGTTATGCTTCAGTGATGGATGATGAAGCGTCTGATGATTGTTGGAGGGAAGTCATGGAAGGGTATTATGTTCCATTATGGGAAGATGAGATACTTCTGAGGAATGGAAGTACCTCCCTCGTTAAGAGGGAGTGTTGAAAATGGTGTAGCTTGGGAGGTACTCTAACAAGTCTAGGGTGCTTTGACTTGTGAGGAGAAAACCCACAAAAAGGCTTGATTGTAGGCAAAGTACCCAAGTTGGGGGGTTTTGGACCCAAATTTGTGGGGCTTAGAACTCAAAAGTATTCATTTTATATTCTAATTGTTGTGGAGGATACTTTTAATGGATAAAAAGGGCTCCTAACGCAACCATTAGAGAGTTATAAATAAGAGGCCAATGGAGTGGCCTAATTGCAAGTTGGAAGGATACAATCTTGTGGAGAGATCAAGCCTGAGGTAACTGCAATTGTCTTAGAGAGGGTCGATAGGAGTTTCTATGTTGTGATCTATCCTACTGAGGTCGAGTCAAGCCATCTGTCTAGCAGAAGAAAGACACAATCTATCCAAAGGGTTGAGATAGTGTTTGAGGTCTGGTTTGAAGGTATAATGGGCAGCTAAGGTGGTAAGAGCCTGGCCATAGGTCTTGGGCAGCTATGTTATAAGGGTCGTAGGCCAATTAGGGTTGGTCGTAGGCAGTTCTTGCCCTAAGAGCAGGGTCGAGGGCCTATAAAAGCTCAACAGGCCTGGTCGAGGATAATATGAAGCAAGTCGAGTCTACCAAGAGTATGGATAGTGCTTAAGGAGCAGGTTGAGGTGTTGCCTGAGTTAACAAAAGAGAAAGAGGGTTGATCTAAGTGTTGTAACAGAAGTTTGTTAGGTGAAAGAAGGACTAACAACGTGGTGTTTTGTTGGCTTAGTATAGAGGTCTAAAGGAGGAGTTCTTTTGTGAGCAAGCAGTTTGACAGAGAGCAAAGGAGTTGATCTTTGTGTGCCCATTAGAGTCAAAGGGCAGCCAAGGACAGTGATCTAAAGGAGTTGATCTACTGTGGACAAGAGGAGGACTAAAAGGGTTGATTGCTAAGGAGATTCAACCAACAAGTAATTTGAGTTATTTGTCTTTGTATTTTATGGGCAGATGAGAACCTCAAGAATTAGACCTCAAGCCCTAGTTGTATTTTGTTGTATAATATGTATACTAGCATTGTATTAGGGTTTGTAAAGGTTCGTGATCCCTAGTATGTGAACCCTATGATTTTCTTGTTGATGGACTGATAAGGAAAGCTTTGGGCCATATATATCTTTTGTACTATTATTGATTTCACTACCGATATTTTTCGTTGCGCAAAGTTGCTCATTGTTGAGCACTGCTAATGTGTTTATGTGTTAGTCTAGTAATAGACCAGACCTAGAGCGCAAGGGAATTTCAACATGATACTTGTCCTCATTGTGGTCATGTTGACACTCCTTGTCACCTATTTTGGACTTGTCCTACTGGAATTTTGTTTGGTTTTTTTAAAACAAAATATAACACCCCCAAATGATGTAAAGTCCCAAGCATCAAGAGGCAAGATTTGTGCACCTCAAGAATACTACCCATATTCACTACAATAGCTCTTCCTCTTTGGTTAGCTCTTCTCCAACTCAAAGGGGAGCTCACCTAAAAGGTAAGATTGTTGAGCCTATATAGTGGAAGCACAAGGTGATTTACTGAAGAGCTAGCATAAGCAAAACAGGTGGTAGTAGTGTAATGGAAGAATGCATGGTGTGAGAAGGAAAGAATAAGGAAAACCCCAAGACGAAGTGCATAATCACGCCATCAGAAAATGGAGTCAAGAAAGCATAGATCAAAGGGCATGAGTGCATGAAGTTGTAGGGGAATAGAGCCTACTCTACATGCCACAAATTAGTCGTAGCTTGCTCAAATATATTTCAGAAAATTGCCCTTGGAAAGCTAGGTATGCTATTCAAAACATTGGTATGAAGGTGATGCCATATCATGCTAGCAGTAATTAGGTTTATAAGGTGTAAGCTAAATATAACAACAATAATAATAAGAGGGTTAAATCCTCACATTGCATTATCCAAATGAATCATGGTTCATTACAAGGCCTTCACATCAACAATATAAGAGTTTCCTACAATAGAAATCAGCATATGAAATCAAAGTGCACAATGAAAGCCTGAAATAAAATATATTATACCTCCAATATTCCATTCAATCTCCAAGCATGTGATGTACAAATGAAGTACAAGAGGAGAGCTCCTCAATCCCCCAATATCTCACCATTACAATGGAGAGAGCTCGTCTTTACATAGTGAGCCTCTTCTCTCATACAATAAAGAAGTAATATTTGCTAACTCAATCCATGGAATATTCAACAAATATTATAAACTTGGAGTAGTTAGACCCCTCCTCAATTCCTCATTAACCATGTCACAATATGTGGAGTCTGGACACAAACTTCCCAAGGAAAAGTCACCCTCATCCAAAAATAGGAATGAGGTTACATCAAATTCTCCAAGAGAGGGCCTACTACCAAGAAGAGTCATGGTAACTAGGTCAACATGCAAGATGTCCACACTCACCATCCAAGAACAGAAATAATGTTCAACCTAGGAGGATGTGCTCAAGGGTCCGCTTAGGAAAGCTCAAAAAATGTGCCCTCCAAGGTGCATGTGATATATAACAATATAATAGTTCTCCTAGAAGAATGCTCCATGATCAACCTCCAAAAATATTAAGTGGTCCACAAGATGCATGTAACCAATCCACATCTGTGAATCCTGAGGCAACCAACTCCATGGCTAAATGTACAAGATGCCGAGTAGATGGAGCACTCCACAAGATATGAAGTGGTCAAACCAAAAATAGCAAGTGGACCATCTCCATAAGAAAAATCTGAGATAAGTGTGAATTAAGGTCTTGTCCATGCCAAAACTCCATCAAATAATAAAGTATATACATCTAAGAATAGTGAGAAGTGTCTCCATATGTGCACCCTCCAAGAATTGCCCAAATATACTAAGAAGACTAAGTAAATGCAGGCAATGTGTTGAGAAATGAGGACATTTAATTCAATTTCTCTTTCATGATAATTACTTGTGAACTTGTTATGCTTCTTTATCTTATCTTCGTTAACTTATTATGTCTTTCATCAAGTCAATTATCAAAACACAAGAGACACAAAGTTTAGGCTCTTCAAGACAGGGCCAAAACCTCTCCCTCTTGGAGAGGAAAACCCGATAATCATTCTTCTTATAGATCATCAGTTGACAAATACCATAACCATGACCTAGACCCTTGACACCAGTATGCCTTCAAGACCTTGTCACTGCTCCTTTTAGGCTCCTTATGATGATCTTCTTTTTTGCACTCTTCTGCACCAGCCCTAGGATAGAGTGCCCTTCACCCTCAACCTTCATACTTTAGTCCTTCTTTCTCGCATTGTCTAGCACAGTCACCTAGAGACTTGGTCTCTATTCCGCAACCCTTGATACAGTCCTTTCAGCCTCCAACTATTTCCTTTCTTCGATCCAAGAGTCTCCTTTCAGCACCCTTCTGCACTTGATTATAGTTCTTGTCCGAACTGAAGTAGTCCTGAAATAGACTTCGGCCTTCGCTAAGATTGCAGAGATGAGATAACAGACTTAGCCCCAAACTATTGAGACCCTTACACACATGTTTGTAGCCTTCCTCTTTTATGTATTGCCCTTCACACCTTCGCACTAAGATATGCACCTTTTATTTCAGAGATGACCGAGATACTTGGTGTATAATGAAACTGCAGACCTATATATATAGGGATTGTCTCATGTCTTCTAGGCCGACATGACTTCTATGAGGTGAGTCGACTTCTTCCGGCATCTTCTAGGCCGACTTGTTCAAGGGTATATGCATCACTTTGAGCCGACTTCCATGAGCATATTGGCAAGGTCTTGAGGCATACTTTTTACATTAATAATTGTCCTTTGCAAGTGTAACAACACTTCATACACATGACTCTAAATTATACATTTATGACAAGATGACAAACCCCTAAAGACATCAAGAAGAAGTCTTTGACCTATAATAAAAACTCCTTGCTCTTGAAACCCATGAAGCAAGCATTACAAAATACATTTTATTATCTTTGTCTTCTTCATTACATAAATTCATAATTACTTAGTCAATATGAAGATCGAACCTAGTTACACTTCCCAACACAATGTGCCACGTGTGGCCCTCCAAGTATGCCACACACCTATCAATAAAAACCTTATACAACCACCTCAAATAACATGATATATATGCCAATTCAAAGGCTGAGGACACTCGCCAATGAAGGTCAAAAGATGACATTTATAGCTGAAATATCAATGCAATAAAGAAGAGAGAACTTAGGAGTGGTGCACCCTAGAAAAATGTGCCATGTAACTAATGCATCCACCCAACAAACAATATAAGATCTCCATGTGAAGTGTGAATGTGGTTAGAACTCATTAATTCCCATGCCAAGATCACATCTTGTTTCCCAATACCATCAATTGATTACCACCAAACCATGTGCACAAGAAAAAGTGCACCCTAGAAGAATGTGCCAACCTCTCCAACAATAATATAATCATGAATACCTTGGAACCTATGCCCAAGAGAGGAGTGCTCCATATCAAAGCCTCAAATAACCTCCAAATAACCCCTCCAAGTGTGAACAACTACCAAATGAAGTGGGTTGCTCAAGCTATTAACCTTGAAGGTAATAAAATGGATTAATAGTTACATCAACCCCAACATGCATGCATAAAGGTTAATGCTCTAGTAAAACCTTAGTCCAACCTCTCGATAGTCACCAACTGATTAAATCAACATGAACATGTTTGCTAGTGAGGGCAGTGTGGTCCTATGGAAATAAGTTATATCTCCTAGCAAAGACCACCATGATAACAACACCAATGACAAAATAGAAGCTCTACCTAGGTTTGTCACTAAGACACACCACCAAAGAACATGACATAATTAATATACATAGAAGCTTAGGAAAAGGCTTGATCATCAAAGATGTATGCAATATCCCATCCACCTCTATATCAAACTTAGGAAAAGTACATCCATAAAGGGTAATAACATCATCAAACACTCATGAGTCACCACCTAGGTGATGTCTAAACAAATGTGACAATTTCATATCACCTAGGGAAATTCACTAAAGCAAACAACACTACCACTACACATCCATCATCTAACCACATCAACATCATAAGAAAATGGGACAATATAAATGCTAGCGCATCCAATCATCAAGTATGCCCTCACTACACGTGAACATAAGCAAACCATGTAGAACACCCCTCCTAGTGACAAACCAATAATACAACATTAACACACCTAGTCATTAGGAATGTCCAATAACATAACGAAACAACTACCTCCAACCATCATCATCTAATTTTTCACCCTGTTGACCACTGGAGTGGCACCTGATGATTATATGAAGACTCAATGCCCAAGGATGAAACAATGGACACTTGTACCATCAGATATAATCAGATATCATCATATCACAAAAGTTTTTAAACTCTACTTCTACTTCTCATCATCTTTCTCTTGTACCTAGATTCCATGCCCTATAGAGAATTGTAATAAGTGATGCTAGTAATGATGATTTTTGAGTCAATATTGAGTCTGTAACAGGCCTAGGTAACCTGGGACCTTGCCAACAAATGAGTATTACTCTGGGAGGTTTTATTCACTCGGTTAATTATCATCTCCTATCGAAACCTAATAATTAATTGAGTTTTTTCCTCCAATTTTACTCCAAAGCTGGAGTATGGCTTGATGGTGAGGCCTTGGGTGAGTCCTAGTGTCTAGATTCAATATATATTACCATACTAGATCACACAAAAAATTTCGTGGAATTTTGTTAGGCCTAATTAGTGATTTTTTAATTTTTTAGATTTCTCGCATGTCAAAAATTGCAATAAAAATTGTAATTGAATTGCAATAAGTGTTGTCTAGACTCTAGAGAAGTTGTATGGGGTATGAGTAATTAAAATTACACCTCTCACCCTCAACTTTTTACTATGACACACTTTGAGGGGTTAAAAATGTGTTTTGAATCCTTAAAACCCACTTTTCCTAAGTTTAGTGGGAAATCTGGCAATTAATTAAGCTAGAAATTAAATAAATAGAGAAAAATAAATATCCACACATGCTAAATGTTATGAAAATGAGGTGGAAAATTATGGAGTTAAAGTGAAGTCCCAAGGTGATGTGGACTCCTAAAATCAAGGAAAGGACATGTGCTCAAATAAAATCGAATTTATGGCATTAAATGAGAGCTGCTTACTTGGAAATTCGAATTTGTGAAGTTAATGCACATTTGGGAGGATTTGGGAGAATATTTGGTAAAGATTTTTGTGGGAAATTGTCTCCACATGGGTTATCACCCATATACACTTATCATTCCATCATAAAATTCGAATTTGGCACATAAGGGAAAAATAAAATGATGTTCACTTGCCAAAATTCGATTTTTACACTTGGCATTGGAGCTCCACTTTATCAAATTCAAATTTGCCTTGCGATCTCCTCCCTCTCACCACTTGGCATTTGGTTATTCATTGAAATTTTCTCCCATTCTCTGATATAATTGAGCCTTGGGCTCTCATTTGTAATATTGTTTACTAGTTATTGTGCTTGCGGAAGTGCTGCTACTTTGTACACTTTTCAAGAATATCAATAAAAAGACTTTGGGGATCCATTTAGGGTTGTTCTTTCTTTGAAGCATAGTGCATTGTGAGCTATTGGTATAATCTTTTCTATGCTTTGAGTTATTTCATTTTCCATGTATTCTTGTGAACTTGCTAGTGCACAGCTATCTTGTATTAGCATTTGATTCGAAAGTAGGCTCTAGAGGTTGAAAGTTCTAGTTTATTTTCAAATAAATTTCTAGAAGTTTCAATTCATTGTTTGTTTATCTAAATCTACATGGACTAATGTGTGACTTGAGTATTGTAGAAGAATTATTTTTGGATCAAGCGTGAGGCGAAGTCTTTGGAAGACCAACCCACCCTTGAAGCACCTTCAAAGGAACTCTCATTTGTTATTTGGAATTTCATAGTTTATTTTACGAAAAAGTGTCTTGCAGGGATTTGTTTGGAAATATTTTGTATGCATGCAATCATTTAAAAATATTTTACTTTTCATTGTGCTTCATTGGATCATATTTTACTATTTAAAGCAGTGTTGCGAACATTGCGATTAAATCGCGATTTTTTTCGCATGACTATTAAATCGCTGATTTAATCAACGATTTTTTCATTTTTGAAAAAATCGTAAAAATCGCCAAAAAATCGTAAAATCACCAAAAGATCGTGAAAAAATCGCCAAGATTTTTTCCAAAATGAAAAATCGCGATAAAAATTGTAAAAATCACAATAAAATCGTAAAAATCGCATTAAAATCATAAAAATCACCAAAAAATCGTCAAAAATTTGTTGGAAATATGATGCAGAGTGTTGTCCTTGATGGCAACCCACTGAATGAAGATGAAGACATTTGACTGTTGACATGTGTTGTCCTTGATGGCAATCCACCTGATGAAGTTATGCTTGACTTGATGGACTTAGTAAATGATGTAAATCTGATGTGATATAATGTTTGTTGACAATAAGATGCTAAGTGTTGTCCCTGAAAGGCAACCCACTTGATGAAGATGATGACAACTTACTTGATGAAGTTGTGCTTGAGAGAATATGTTCCTGATGAAGAAAATATGATGTATCTACAGTATGTACAAAAGGCAATGAAGAAAGGAATTCAGAATGTACTCAAAATATGATGAAAAGAGTATGTCTCTTTGTATACGCGGATTTGCCTAGGGGAAGTCGCGTATGCACGCGGAAAGGAACGTTCCAAGTCGCGTATGGGCAAAAGCGCTCAAAAAGTGCAAAACCAGGGGTAACCACCATGGTTTTGACCCATTGTATTGGGTAATGATCCGCCTAATTGACCCCGTCCAAGTAGTTTTGGGCTTGTGGTATTGTTTTGGCCCATGGTATTGAAAAAGGGGCTCATGGTATTGAAAAAGGATAAACCTATATAAGGAGAAGAAATTCATTGTGCAAATCATTAGAGTGAGAGCAAGATGTCTGAGCTTGAATGAATACTTCTCTGTGAAGTATATCTGTATGGAAAGGGTAAAGGTTTGATGATAGATCTGAATCTATGAAGCACTTATGAAGAAATGATGAAGCGGGATCTTTAGATCTGAAAATGTACTTGTATCTGCTAGATCTGTTTATGGAGTGATTGGATCTGAGATGAGGCGAACATCTGTCTGATGTAAAGGGTTGAATCTGATCTAAATATCTGATCTGAAGAAGTATGCTGCTCTGTAATGACTGAAGATCTATACGCTACTTCGCCGCGGAGGAAGCGCGTATATACGCAGCTTCGCTGAAGTAAAAGCGCGTATGCGCAATAAAATTTACACTGAGGTATACGCTGGTTTGTGTGGACAGAAGCGCGTATATACGCGACATCAGTAAAGGGAAAGCGCGTATGCAAACTAGGGTTTGCTGAAGCAAGGGGTATGAAATATCTGATCTATTCTGCTGTGTTTCTGCTATCTGATCTGTGTTGATATGTATCTGTTGGTGATGTATGGTTGAACTTAAAAGTATGGAAAGGGTCCAGTATGAAAATATGATGAAATGTGGCCTGCAAGTGGTGTTCTATTGAAGTGGTTGGATCCAGTGTGAAAATTGATGAAACGTGGTCCAAGGTGGTGCTGAGGGTTGTAGCCTTCAGTCAGGGGGTTGTAGCTCCCTTCCAGGAGAGGCTGGTAAACGAGATCAGGGGGTCGTAGCTCCCTTCCAGGAGAGGCTGGTAAACGAGTCAGGGGGTCGTAGCCCCCTTCCAGGAGAGGCTGGTAAACGAGCGCAGGTGGGTGCCTGCGTGCTGGTCAAGTCTGCGCCAGCACATATGTTGTAAGATGTTTTCTCTATAATAAAATATTGAAGGCTGAGCAACTGCAGCGGTGGTTTTCTCCCGATTTGGGTTTCCACCTAAAAATCCCGGTGTTCATGTGTGATGCTTTGTGTGATGGTTTATTCTGTTCTTACTGCACATGTTTACTGTTTATTGAACATCTGATGAATGAATGATGGATTAATAGAAGTGAAGATTTAATGACATATCTAGATCTCTGTGTATACGCTAGTTTAATAAAGGGGATCGGCGTATATACGCTAGTTTACAGAAGGAAAGTAGCGTATGGGTTTTAAGGAATGAAAAAGTGAAAAGTTTTGAGTATGCAGTAAATACTGATTCACCCCCCCCCTCTCAGTATTTTTCCCAACAATTGGTATCGGAGCGTGGTCCTTCTGCAGAAGCTTGATCGCTTGAAGGAGATCCGTGGCAATGGGAAAGAAGCAAAAGAAGAAGGTTACTCAAGGAAAGAAGAAGCCTCAGAAATCATGTATAGCAGAAATTGAAGGAGATGAAACAGGTATTGATCGTTGCTATTGTAATTTACTTAACTGTATATGCAAAGATTATGATAGTGAAAGTGAAGATGAAGAAGATTCTGACCAAGCTCTAGAAGTGCTCATCGCAAAGAAGAAGGCTACACAAAGTAAGGAGATAGCTGAAATTGACGAAGATGAAGCAGATAGTGATTGGGGTCATCCTTTGAAAGATCTTAGTGGTTCAAACAATGATGAAGATAGGGAGAGAAAAATTGTGGATCTAGAAGAAGTTATCAAAGATCAACAAAGAAAATTTAATGAGAAGGACGCTGCCTCCAAAGCTTTGTGTTTTAGACTAAAAAGGATGTTTGATGATGTATACAATCGAAGTAAAGGATATCAAGCTGGAATCATCTCTCTGCAAGCAGAACTTGAAGAAGAAAATAAGAAGAATGAAGGACTTGAAGCAGAAAACGTTTCTCTAAAAACAGATCTGAAAAAATCAAAGAGGAAGAATGAAAGTCTTGAAGCTACAGTCATCTCTCTACAAGCAGATCTTGAAGAATCAAACAAGAAGAATGAAGGCCTTGAAGCAGAAATCATCTCTCTCAAAAGGGTTCTAGAAGAATCAAACAAGAAGAATGCAAGACTTGAAGCAGAAATTGTCTCCCTCAAAGAAGATCTCGAAGCATCGAAGAAGAAGAATGAAGAGCTGCAACAAACATGTGAAGTAAACGAAAATTGGTTGAAAGAAGAGATTCTAAATCTGAAGGATCAAGTTGAAGATGGAAGAAGAAAAGAAGAAAGCATGACAAAGCAATGTCAAGCCTTGGAGGTTGAGGTAAATATTCTCAAAGGTAAATTAGAAGAAAAGATTAAACTTTTGAGGTTTCATGATAGTACTAACATTTTGGACAATATTCTGAGTAATCAAAGGTCTCCTGCTATCAAACATGGTCTTGGTTTCCATGAAACTGTTAAAGGAGAATCTAGTTCACAAGGAAGTGCTAAAGATTCAGAGGAAGTCAATGTAAAACCTAAAGTGTTGAAAGAGTCAAAAGATCAACCAACAATCATGAATTCTCAAAGGAATTCATTCAAAAACGTTGAATGCTTTAAATGTCATGTTGCAGCAAATTGCAGGAGCAGATCATTTCAGCCACAAACAAACAGGTTCTACTCAGAAAGGTACTCTAGTTTCTTCAGGGGATATTGTTTCTCATGTAACATGTATGGACATAAAGCAGTTGATTGTAAAAGGAGGAAGAATAGAAATACTCATTATGATTCTTATGTTTATTTCTCTGGACACATGAGATGTTATTCTTGTAACAAGTATGGACATATAGAAAAAGAATGCAGGATGAACAGATCTGGGAAAGTGGACAATTTCCAGCACACTGTTGGAAAGCTCAAGCAAATTTGGAAAAAGAAGGAGGACCGATCAGAAACGTAGGGAATTCAGACCCTACTGCAGTCATCCGCTTCTGGAAGCTTACTTCTCTGATTGACTGCAGGAATGATGTGGGATACATTAGGATATTTAGTAATGTATCATCACAGGGGGAGCAATGCATGATGACTCTCATGGTTGATTTGATTATTCTAGCTATATGTATTTCTGACAGTGCATCTGGTGTGAAGAAAAGACAGGAACAGAAGGTAAATTTGCAAAAGGAGATGAAGGTGTGAAATTTTCTATATTACACTTTCCATACACGATTTCTATTCACAAAAGTCGCGTATACACGCGAGTTTCAGCAGACACAGTCGCGTATGCATTAATGATAAAAGAATTTATCTGATAACTGAAGATCTGGAGCAGAGGTCCAGGGGGAGCATCAGTCTGACTGCTGATGATTGCACTGTTAGCATTATTCTGGTTATATTCATGATTATGATGACATGATACTTGGTTTCCTATGTTGAAGGTTATGGTTGAGTCATGTTTGCTTGTTGATGAAGAGTATTCGTTGAAATCTTATAATTCAGAGAGAAGGACAGATCATGCAGAGATTTTTTGAAGGTGTTTCATATTGCACAAGTTAAGGAAGAGCACTGGTTTAGGGGGAGCAGCAGGTTGAATACTAATGATTGCATTGTTGGCAATATGATTGCTTATTCTCTGGTTTTTGTGATCCTCATGCTCAAATGAAGATGACCTGGTACATGGTTCATTATGATGAGTTTTTTAGCCCTGGTTGCTGATAAGTATCTTTTGTACTCCCACATGGATGAGTTGGATGTCATTTGATTCAGAAATAAATCATGCAGAATATGTTACTATGGTTGAGAGATCTTTTTCCTACATATGTTACTTCATGTTAAATCTTGAAGATCATGGTGATGTTGGACCACATGGATGATTGCTTGACACCTATGTGAAGATGTTGTTCTGATATGAGAATCTTTCTTGGAAAGATTGTATTGATGCTGCAAAGAATCTGAAGGCTTGGTTACTATTGTGCTGATGCTACAACCGTTGGATGACGCTTGAAGACACAACTACACTATTATATCTATCTGTAGTCCATAGAAGCATTTAAATGTCTCAGAAAGAAGCTGAACACTGTCTTTGCCTTACAAAGAATCAGATCTGGTTGAAATTTAGAAGATGTCTTGGGATACGCAGGTTTCCTGAAACACAGTCGCGTATGTACGCGAGTTAATGCACATAAAACCGCGTATGTTTGGTTGCTAGAATTTTTTGGTTGGTTCAGCTCTCTTCAGCACAGCTGCAGTGCTGTTTGGTATCTCTGATACTGTTTGGTATCTCTGGTGGTGTTCCAGTTCTCATAAATTCTGTTTCTAATGTTTTGATAAAGATGCCTTGATGATTTGTTGGTGAAAGTGTTCAGGATGCACAAACTAAGGGGGAGCCTTAGTCATTTGGAAAGGATGCTTGGATGCACAGATTCAGGGGGAGCATTGGCTTTGCTGAGTATAATGCATTGTTGGCATTATGATGGTTCTGAAATATGTTCTCTTTCTTGAGGACTTTCTGGTGTTGGTCTTAAAAGTTATTTTTGTAGTTTGATGAAAAGGTCTTGTTGAGACTCATGTTGTAAAATTGTAATATTCAGTCATGTAAGGACTTGTCAATTTTGTAAACCCACTTGGTTGGGTAGCTGAGTCAAATTTTGTAAACCCACTTGGTTGGGTAGCTGAGTCAAATTTGTAAACCCACTTGGCTGGGTACTTGAGTCTCATATGTAAATCCACTTGGTTGGATATTTGATGTAAGTATGAGTCATTGGTGATAGGAACTTCATAGAGTCATGTACTTCATTGAAAATATGTTTGAAGATTCAGCATGAACTCAGGGGGAGCTTGGTCACTTCAGTATACATCAGATCTGCAGAACGCTTCTTCTACATGAGGAGAAAAGGGGTGAGTGTGTTGGATCCGCCCGTTGCCCTTGATGTCAAAGGGGGAGAGTGTGTTGGTTTTGATCTGCTGGTTTTGTCCTTTGCCCTTGATGTCAAAGGGGGAGAGTGACATGGTGTTTGAATGATGCCAAAAATGGAGAGAGTGACATGGCAAATAGGGAGAATGACATGGTGTCATTGTAATCTTAATGTATCTATCTGTTGTGGTAACCAAACACCATCATGGTTGCCATCAAGTCCAAAGGGGGAGATTGTTGGAAATATGATGCAGGATGTTGTCCTTGATGGCAACCCACTGAATGAAGATGAAGACATTTGACTGTTGACATGTGTTGTCCTTGATGGCAATCCACTTGATGAAGTTATGCTTGACTTGATGGACTTAGTAAATGATGTAAATCTGATGTGATATAATGTTTGTTGACAATATGATGCTAAGTGTTGTCCCTGAAAGGCAACCCACTTGATGAAGATGATGAATGAAGTTGTGCTTGAGAGAATATGTTCCTGATGAAGAAAATATGATGTATCTACAGTATGTACAAAAGGCAATGAAGAAAGGATTTCAGAATGTGCTCAAAGTATGATGAAAAGAGTATGTCTCTTTGTATACACGGATTTGCCTAGGGGAAGTCGCGTATGCACGCGGAAAGGAACGTTCCAAGTCGCGTATGGGCAAAAGCGCTCAAAAAGTGCAAAACCAGGGGTAACCACCATGGTTTTGACCCATTGTATTGGGTAATGATCCGCCTAATTGACCCCGTCCAAGTAGTTTTGGGCTTGTGGTATTGTTTTGGCCCATGGTATTGAAAAAGGGGCTCATGGTATTGAAAAAGGATAAACCTATATAAGGAGAAGAAATTCATTGTGCAAATCATTAGAGTGAGAGCAAGATGTCTGAGCTTGAATGAATACTTCTCTGTGAAGTATATCTGTATGGAAAGGGTAAAGGTTTGATGAAAGATCTGAATGTATGATGCACCGATGAAGGAGTGATGAAGAAGGGGATCTAGATCTGAAATGCACTTGTATTTGCTAGATCTGTTTATGGAATGATTAGATCCGAGATGAGGCGAACATCTGTCTGAAGTAAAGGGTTGAATCTGAACTGAATGTCTGATCTGAAGAAGTATGCAGCTCTGTAATGGTTGAAGATCTATATGCTACTTTGCCGCAGAAGAAGCACGTATATACGTGGCTTCGTTGAAGACAAAGTGCGTATGTGCAATGAAATTGGATCTGTAATATGTATAGAAGTATACGCTGGTTTATGTGAACGGAAGCGCATATATACGCGAAATCAGTGAAAGGGAAGCGCGTATGCAAACTAGGGTTTGCTGAAGTCTGTGGTAAGAAATGTCTGATCTGTTCTGCTGGTTTACTGATATCTGTCAGTGAGTTATATGTATCTGTTTCATGGTTGACTGTGCTTAAAAAGTATGGAAAGGGTCCAGTCTGAAAATATGATGAAACGTGGCCTGCAAGTGTTGTCCTATTGAAGTGGTTGGATCCAAAGGTGGAAATTGGATGGGAAACGTGATCCATAGAGGCAGCAAAGCGAGGTTGTAGCCTTCACTTCTCTGTGGGTTTCCAGCTCCTTCCTGTGTGAGGGCCGGGTAAACGAGACGGGGTCGAGTTCTCTCCAGTGAGGTCGGTAAACGGGTCAGGTTGGAGCTCCCTTCTAGGAGAGGCTGGTAAACGAGCGCAGGTGGGTGCCTGCGTGCTGGTCAAGTCTGCGCCAGCACATATGTTGTAAGATGTTTTCTCTATAATAAAATATTGAAGGCTGAGAAACTGCAACGGTGGTTTTCTCCCGATTTGGGTTTCCACCTAAAAATCCCGGTGTTCATGTGTGATGCTTTGTGTGATGGCTTATTCTGTTCTTACTGCACATGTTTACTGTTTATTAAACATCTGATGAATGAATGATGGAATAATAGGAGTGAAGAATTAATGACATATCTAGATCTCTGTAGACACGGCGAAGCCATCGAAGGAAAGTAGCGTATGGGATGGTTGAATGAAAAGTAAAAAGATTTACTATGCGTAAAAAATACCGATTCACCCCCTCTCAGTATTTTTCCCAACAAAATTGTGGATGCTTTAGATACTTAAAAAATTGAAAAAAAAAATTAATGTTTCCGATCTTTTGCCAATTTTTACTGATTTTTCCCCGATTTTTACGATTTTTTCATTTTTTGGACCCTTGCTAATTTTTTTCCGAACACGATTTTCACAACATTGATTTAAAGAGCTTAAGCATGGCTAGACAAAGAGGAGAGTTTACTCATCCTCTTTGGCTTAGCCCTTTATAGATTATTGTGCACTATTTTTTGATTCTCTTTGTCTAACACTTGATTGTTTTTTGTAGCCTTATTTTTCTAACTTGTTTTCTTGTAGCAATTTGTGGGATTCACCTTCAAGAAACTACTAACAAATTGTTGCGGGACCTTTGAGCTCTAATGTCAAACGAGGACTCTCTCTTTTTCCTTTGGTCATGGGCAGTTAAGAAGCTTCCTTGAGGAAGGTCGAGTTCATTTTCTTGCTTCTTCTCTCTCTCTTGGCCGTGGGCATTGAGAAGGTTTAGCCTCTCTTCTTCACTTGTAAAAATCTGATTTCTATTGAGTCTTTATATTGCAGAAATTTCTCATCAAAGATAAGTCTAACACCTCAAGTTTCATTTGTAAAGGTTTTCCTTGAGCTTGTAGGAGCCTTCATAGTCTCTTACCTCTAACAACCAATAAAAAATTTTATTTTGGAAGCGTGGGTTTTACCCATTGGCATCTCAATCTCTCCATTTTTTGGAGAGAACTTGTGGTATGATTTGTTGATCTCTTTAAATTGCATGCATCTAATCTAATTGGTCAATTAACACAACCATGCATTTCATTGATTTCACTAGCTATTCATTTTGATTTGCTACAAGTTTTAAGAGAATTTACTTTCATAGCAAATTCAAATTTTTTATATGCAAACATCTTTACTTGAGTTTATTTAGCTTGAAATCATACTTCAAATTTGTTTATGCTTCACCATCGAGCACACTCTACAATCCTAAGTTTGATGCATCAAATAAAGCTAGATTTTACTTCATGACAAGCAAATATATTTCAAGTTGAAGTTGAATTTTCATTCTTTTATTAGTTTACTTTTAGATCTTACATGCCCCAAGCATCACTAAAATTTACTTCCAACTTAAATTGGTTGAATAGACATTTTAGGGACCCTCTACCTCTATGGACTCCTCATTGTGAGATCCAAACCTTTGGGCGAGGGTGAGGTCTGAGGATTAGAGTTCAATTGTAATCTTGCTTTAGAGCTAACTAATAAAATAAACAACGAGCACTATCTCATCACATTGACTTGCAAATTTCTCAGTTTTTTTCCTATCTTGATGGCTTAAAGTTTCACATGCAAATCTTATTTCAAGAAGCACTTTGGATGCAAGCATTTTAATCTCTTAAATTTTGTAACAAGTTTAATTCTATGGTACTTGGAAATTTGCTTACTTCTGCAACTTCATTGCATGTTGTCATTTTAATGGTCATTATGTTTATGGTGTTGCAAAAATTGCAAACATATGAAATGTTAAGATATTCTTTCTTTTCTTTCACAGTTTGATTCCTTTTAATGTTTGTTTGTTGTTATAACTAAGAACTGAATATAAAAATCATACATCCATGAAACATATACAAAAGATATACCCTCGGGAAACCCAATAAGGGATAAAACCCCAGCAAAATATCTCTTTTATTATGTGGAACACATAAGCAGATATCAAGTTACAAAATCAAACTAGGAGAGAAGACACCTCGAGACTTTAACGCCTTAGAGTACAACTGAAATGGTCATGCATGGAAGAGATAACTGATGGATCTGAAGCTATAAACCCTTAGCTTCACTTTGACTGCTTTATCTTCACCTCAAGTCAACATACATGAGTTAGATCTGAGAAAGATTGCCACAAACCCCTACAAAAAAGTCGATTCTGAAATCCTGACTTTGAGAGGCTGGATCAAGCCTGAAACTCAGTAGATCTTAAGAGCGTTGAGTGGAAAGGGGAACACCTTGGTGTCTACTTTCCACTCCAAGATTAATTTCTAGAAAAACTTGCCTAGATCCAAAGTTATGAGCTTTTCTTTCTCTGAAAGTGTCTCTGGAAATTATGGAAAAAATTCTGCAGAAAACCAGTGCGTGAATTTCGTGAGGGGGATCGTGGTGTCTACTTTCCACTCCAAGATGAATTTCTAGAAAATCTTGCCTGGATCCAAAGTTATGAGCTTTTCTTTCTCTGAAAGTGTCTCTGGAAATTATGGAAAAAATTCTGCAGAAAACCAGTGCGTGAATTTCGTGAGGAACGATCTCCCTTCTCAGAGTGGATCTCCTTGAGCGTTCAGCTAATCCAAGAATTCCTTGTAGTATACTTTCTAACCCCACTAGAATTTCTCAATTTGGATGCCTAAAGAGAAAGTTATGGTCGATTTAGTAATCGAACCTGTAAACCCTTGCTTGCTGGAAAATTGCTGGAAAAACAGAATTGCATATGTAGAGTGAAGGTTCTTTGTCCTTTTTTATCTTTTTGCTTTGATCCTTCTAGAAGATGGATAGGCTTGACTTTTCAAGCTTCTAGAAGTCACTTTTAGGGTTTACAACTTGACTTCATCAAGTCCCCTCAAGCCTAGTACTTTTTCAACCCACTTTATCTTTTAATTTTACATTGACATAAAAAATACTTTCGCCTTTATAAACTTAGGCTTACATCAAATACACATTACATGACACTTTTACATCTCTACTAGTCAACTTGACTAGGAGTTACAACTTGACAACACATTTACATGACTCAACAAGGCTTGTACATCATTTACATCATTCTCTCACTAGTATGGTCGATATCACATCATCTTCTCTACAACATCATGTTCACACAATAATAAGAAGAGATCTTTTTAACTATGTGATCTTCTAGCTTTTCAATCAATGTCGGAGTTTAGCTTCCTAGGATTGATTAGTTCCTAGGTAAGCATCATCACAACATGACAAAGAGGCTATCACACATAATAGTCTTAGCTTCACAGGAGTCCACCTGATTTGGCTAGACCACATCTTGATTTTGCATATAGCTCACAAGATGTCTAACTCGGGATTTTGCACTAGTGTTTCACCAAGTCCATGGATTTGACACTAGGCCTCACAAGACAGTCTTAACCTGGATTTGTCTAAACACTTCACCAACTCCATGGGTTTGGCATCAGTCACCACCAAGGTTCTTAGCAAGCTTCCATGCCTTGATTATTGCAACTCACAAGACACAGTCATATGTTCTCATCTACCTTGGTAGCTCACCTCAGGGGAGAGAATGACTCTTGAAGTTGCCATTTTTAACACTCCCTCTCAGCGAGAGGCATTCTCAACAACCCCAAGTTTGCTTCGCAAGTGCACGAACTGTTGAGGAGTCAAAGGCTTGGTCAGGATGTCTGCAACCTGTTCAGTTGTTGTTACATACTGTAGCTTGATTATATTTTTCTGGACCATTTCACGGACATGATGATACCTTGTATCAATTGGCTTCGTCTTATCGTGAAAGACGGGATTCTCAGCTAGCTTTATACAACTTTGGTTGTCACAAAATATTATTGTAGTCTCCAGGTGATTTTCCTGTATGCAGGAAACCAACTTCCTTAGCCATACAGCTTCTTTGCATGCTTCACTAGCAGCAATGTACTCGGCTTCTGTTGTACTAAGTGAAATTGTCTCCTATTTCTTACTAGACTAGGAGATCATACCAAATCCCAAGTTGAAACAATAACTTGTGGTGCTCTTTCTATCCACTGGACTTCCAGCCCAGTCTGAGTCTGCAAAACCTTGCAGCAATATACCACCACCTGCTGAGTAGCTTAGACCATGAGTAATGGTTCCTTGTGGATATCTCAGAATGTGTTTACCTGCTACCCAGTGTCTCTGTCTAGGATCGGCCATGAATTGACTCAATGCGCTAACAACATATGCAATATCAGGCCGAGTATGAACCAAATACAGAAGTGATCCAATAAATTGCCTGTATATCCACTGAATCTACACCTATACTTGTCTCATGAAGCTTCTTCGTATTTGTTATCATTGGCGTTATCATGCTTTTACAATGAAGCATCCCGAACCTTTTCAAGATATCCACCCTATACTTTCCCTGAGATAGAAATATCTCTCCTTCCCTTTGCCACACTTCCAAACCTAGGAAGTAATGCATTTTGCCCAGGTCCTTCATTTCGAATCTTTCTGTAAGTTCTTTCTTGCACCAGCTTATCAAGTTGTCATCTCCTGTCAAGAACAAATCATCAACATATAAAACCAGGATGATAGGTTGATTCTTGATAACCCTTAGATACAGATTTGGATCTGCATCGCTTTTTGTAAAGCCAAGATCTTTCAAGAAATTGTCCATGGTGTCATACCACACCCTTGGTGCTTGCTTAAGACCATATAAAGCTTTTATGAGCCTGCAAACATGTGAGTCCTTTCCATGCAATATAAAACCATCAAGCTATTCAACATAAACTTCTTGTTCTATATAACCATTCAGAAAAGTAGTTTTGACATCCATTTGTTCAAGTTTCCAACAAAAAATAGAAGCTAAGGAGATGATAGTTCAAATTGAAGTATACCTGGCAACCGGGGCAAATGTTTCATCATAATCTGTGCCTTCTTTCTGTGAGAACCCTCGGGCTACAAATATGGCTTTATGATTTTCTATGCTGCCATCTGCAGAATGCTTGATCTTATAGATCCACTTTGAAGACACAACAGATTTGTCCTTAGGTCTAGGAACCACTTCCCAGACTTGATTTTCATGATAGAGTTATATTCTTCTAACATAGCATCTTTCCATACTTGTGACTGGTCAACTTCTTCAAAAGAAGCAGGTTCTGACTCACTAAATTTATTCACAAGTGCAATGTACCCCCCATAACGAGATGGCTTTCTACTTTGTCTGAAAGTACCTTCAGGAGCAGCTATTCTTTTGGACTCTTGGATTATTTCTTTCAACCAAGCAAGTCTTCTTTTCACAGGATGCTCTTCAAGGCCTCATTCCAGTGACTCGGGGGGGTCAAGAGGGAGATCGTGATCTTCCTCCCTCTGATCATCTAAACCTTGACTTTCTTTAGGAGGAGACAGAGGAGCTACATCAGTTTCTGTAGGGAGTTCCTTTGCCTTTCGAAAAGCAGCTTCCTCATTGAAGGTGACATCCCTACTAACCTCTATCTGTCTTTGACCAGGGAAGTAAATTTTGTAGGCTTTGGAGGTTTCACTGTAACCGACAAAGACTCCTTTTCTACCTGAGGTTTCGAATTTTGACCTTTTATCTTTCGGGACATGGACATAGACAGGGCACCTGCATACTCTAAGGTGACTGACATCAGGTTTCGAACCAGAAAAGAGTTCCTCGGGAGTTTTATCTTTTAACAAGGCATGGGGGCATCGGTTCTGGATATATTCAGCAGTACTTGAGGCTTCAGCCCAAAGTGAGATAGGGAGGTCTTGGTCATGCAACATGGCTTTGGTTGACTCACATATGGTTCTGTTTTTCCTTTCAGCTACACCATTTTGCTGAGGTGTATAAGGGACTGCCAATTGTTTTCTTATGCCATGTTCTTTACAGAAATCATCAAATTGTTGTGACTCATATTCACCCCCATTGTCTGACCTCAGTGATTTGATTTTCTTTTCTGACAGATTTTCGACTTGGGCTTTAAATTCTTTAAACTTGGCAAAGGTTTCATCTTTGATTTCAGGAAGAAGATCCAGCATTTTCTAGAGTAATCATCTATAAATGTCAGAAAGTAGAGACAACCAGACAAAGATAAGCTAGACATGGGACCACATACATCAGAATGAACAATATCTAATATGTCTTTTGTTCTTGTTTCACTTTTACTGAAAGGTTTTCTAACATTTATACCCAAAAGACATCCTTTGCAAATTTCCTTTCAGAAACTAATATAGGGGGCATGCCACTTACCATTTGTTGTAGATCTGGGAGAGCCTTCTGGAAGAGATGTCTTAATCTCCTGTGCCGCAGCTTGTTGCTACTGATAGTAGTATGCGCAAGTGCCTGAATAGGCTATCCAGATAGAAGGTAGAGTCCATTTGACCCATAGCCAATAATCTTTGCCTCGTCATGCCCTTTCTGCTTTGGCCACATCATGACCTTTCTATCTACACATGTCAATGTATTGCCCTTGGCCTCAAGAGCCGATACTGAGATGAGATTCTTCTTCAAGTCCGAGACAAAAATAACTTCCTGGATATGCAACAAGGATCTAGATGCCAACCTGAATGTAACTGAGCCAACTCCCAGTATCATGTGTGCTGAGTTGTCCCCCAACTCAACCTTCGTATTGAATGACTTATCCTTATAGTCTAAGAGTAATTCCGTGTTGCCTGTCATGTGAGTAGAGGCCCCATTCTCTATCAACCAGTCATCCTCTCTAGCTGTGAGAGACCCTGTCAATGTTGGGACAAAGAGATATTCTCTTTGTGAGGTTCCTTCTTGAGGAACTTGTTTGTCTTTCCTTTTCTCTTCTTCTGCTACTGCAGAAGCATACAACTTCTCTTTGTTGTTGAAGGTTTTACCCCTGGATTTGCAATCCTTTTCCATATGCCCAACTTTATTACATTTGAAGCATCTGAACTTGGAGGGGTCGAAACTCTTCCCTTTAAACTAAGGCTTGAAGGTCTCCTTTGGACCTTCTCTTGGATGAAGTCGAGGAGGAGCATTCAACTTCTTGAAGGAGGGCCTTCTCCCTCTCTTCCAGAAAGCAGCTGCAAGTGCATGAGCCTCATCTTTAGAGGAGGCTTGTCGAACCATGTTTTTGCTTTCCTCTTCTATGCAATCATGCCATAAAGTCTCAAATCAAGGTTCTTCCTTCCTTCCATTAACAGTAGAAAGAAAGGTGTTCCAAGAGGCAGGCAAGCCATCACAGATGGCCTGAACTAAGTCATCATCATCCACCTTAACTTTGAGTACAGCCAACTGATCTCTGATTTGTTTGATCTTCGAATAGAATTCCCCTACTGATTCGCCCTTTTCCATCTTAAGGAATTTCAGCTTGTGTTTCAAATACCTCTTTTGACTTGTAGATGTCCTTTCATACAATTAAGTAAGGGAGTCCATGCACTCCTTTGGTGTCATATCTATAGTCATGACAATCATCACTGAATCCTTGACTGAGCCAAAAAAAAATCTCTTAGCCTTGGCCCGATTCCTTCTGAAGGTATCTCTGTCAACGACATTCTCAGGATCAGGAGGATCAGTTTCAACTTTCAATGAACCTCAAAAGATCATGCTCCTGTAATATATTGAGGATTCTCATCTTCCAAACATGGAAGTTCGAGGACCCCTCAAGTCGATCTTCCTTGTCCATAGGAAGAGATGTAGAAGCCATATCAAACCCTACAAATACCAAGATTGTACACCCTCTCTGCAAGCTACAAAAACAGAGACCATGTGCCCAATCGCTCTGATACCATGTTGAAAAAATTGCAGAGTAATATGAAATGCTAAGATATTCTTTCTTTTCTTTCACAGTTCGATTCCTTTTAATGTTGTGTTTGTTGTTATAACTAAGAACTGAATATAGAAATCATATATCCATGAAACATATACACAAGATATACCCTTGGGAAACCCAATAAGGGAGAAAAACCTAGCAAAATATCTCTTTTATTATGTGGAACACATAAGCAGATATCAAGTTACAAAATCAAACTAGGAGAGAAGACACCTCGAGACTTTCATGGCTTGGAGTACAACTGAAATGGTCATGCATGGAAGAGATAACTAATGGATCTGAAGCTATAGACCCTTAGCTTCACTTTGACTGCTTTATCTTCACCTCAAGTCAACATACATGGGCTAGATCTGAGAAATATTGCCACACACCCCTACAGAAAAGTCGATTCTAAAATCCTGACTTTGAGAGGCTGGATCAGGCTTGAAACTCAGCAGATCTTAAGAGCGTTGAGTGGAAAGGGGAACGCCTTGGTGTCTACTTTCCACTCCAAGAGGAATTTCTGGAAAAGCTTGCCTGGATCCAAAGTTATGAGCTTTTCTTTCTATGAAACTGTTTCTGGAAATTCTGGAAAAAATTCTGCTAAAAACCAGTACGTGAATTTCGTGAGGGACGATCTCCCTTCTCATATTGGATTTCCCTGAGCGTTGATTTGATCTTGGAACACCTTGGAGTCTACTTTCCAACCCCAGTGGAATTTCTCAATTTGGATGCCTAAAGAGAAAGTTATAGTCGATTTAGTAATCGAACCTGTAAACCTTTGCTTGCTGGAAAATTGCTAGAAAAACAGAATCGCATATGTAGAGTGAAGGTTCTTTGTCATTTTTTATCTTTTTGCTTTGATCCTTCTAGAAGATGGATAGGCTTGACTTTTCAAGCTTCTAGAAGTCACTTTTAGGGTTTACAACTTGACTTCATCAAGTCCCCTCAAGCCTAGTACTTTTTCGACCCACTTTATCTTTTAATTTTACATTGACATAAAAAATACTTTTGCCTTTATAAACTTAGGCTTACATCAAATAAACATTACATGACACTTTTACATCTCTACTAGTCAACTTGACTAGGAGTTACAACTTGACAACACTTTTACATGACTCAACAAGGCTTATACATCATTTACATCATTCTCTCACTAGTATGGTCCATATCACATCATATGCTTTACAACATCATGTTCACACAATAATAAGAAGAGATCGTTTAACTATGTGACATTCCAAAGGGGAATAAGCAAAAGAATAAACAGAATATGCCGATGACATGAAAGGAAACAATACCGAACTAGTATCACCCAATCAAGACAATATGTAATACCGTATCCGAGCCATTTTATTAATCGTAAAGTACATAGAGAGGAGAGTAATACAAGAAACCGACCGTTGCACCTATCCTTGCCCTAGGCAAGTGATGACCCTCCCATACAAGAAATGGCCGAAATAATGACAACAGCCCGTTACCGGAGATCGTGATGACTGCGTAAATCGGGCCGGACTTGCCGAAAACCCCCTCTGCTGGAAAACGCTGTCCCTGCTAGTGACAGCGCAGAAACAGGTGCAGTACAAGCCCTCAATCCTCCAGACAAATGGATCTGCTACAGGATGCTGGAAAACGCTGATGAGCCCTTCTCACACTAGCCTGCTCCTCAGATCTGCGTCCCACCTGATGGATCTGAAGCCTCCAATCAGATTTGCGTCCTTCCCTCTCTGAACTGCGTCCTCCAATATCAGATCTGATATCAAACCCTCAGATCTACACTAGATCCGGAACTATCTCTTCAGATCTACAGCCCCTAGGGCTAGATCTGGTGTTACCCTTTCAGATCTGGACTAGATCTATCAATATCTCCTCAGATCTGTCACTCCTTCAGCTGGATCTGGTGCCAAACCTTCAGATCTGCAATATACAAGACTAGATCTGCCACATACAAGACTAGATCTGCAAGATCTACCCTTTCCACAACTGGATCTAGCAATAAACCTTCAGATCTGCAACTCTTACTTTCAGAAATGGACAGCGTCCTCACTCTAGGGCTTCACAGCGTCCTTCTGCCCCTCAGAACAGCGTTTTCTTCTGCTAGACTGGACTGCGTCCTTCTTGGCCAGCGTCCTCCCTTCCTGAAAGGTACAGCGTCCTCTCTCCAGATGGGACAGCGTCCTTCTCCTTCCAGATTCAGCGTCCTTCCTCCTCTTGCTCTGCGCAGCCACAAGAGGGCTTTCTCCTCCTCAGATAATCTTCAGAAATTGCTGCTGCTCTACTGAAAAATGAACTCAGACCAACCTCACTAGGGCGGGCACTCGAAGTCCCCCGAAGCTGAGGGTAGAACCAGAAAAACCTTACCAGGGCAGGCACTCGAAGTCCCCCGAGGCTAAGGGTGAGATCTTCGACCGGAGACACTCGTGCACTAAACAGTGCTGCAGACCGACTAAACAACCGGCGTGCTGAAGCAGACAAGTCTGACTATCAATAAGAATATCATATCATGAATGAATCAAATGAGGTGAGAGCCTCTCCTTTTATAACATCAACTCCCTCCTTAACTCACCCTGGAACTGCGCAGTTTACCTGGGGTTAGCCTGATGCTTCCCCTCCATCACATCCACGTGGACCCCCAAGGCCCTCTCTAAGTCACAACGTCAACCTACTAGGAAAAAAAGAACACTTTATTATAAAGTGAGGTGGCTAAAGTGAGGTGACCCCCCTTATTTCTCACTTTATTTATTATTGCTATCTAATAAAGCAAAAAGGCAATATTCCACCAGGTGTTAATTGGGAATATTACACTATGTGATCTTTTAGCTTTTCAATCAATGTCGGAGTTTAGCTTCCTAGGAGTGATCAGTTCCTAGGTAAGCATCATCACAACATGACAAAGAGGCTATCACACATAACATTCTTAGCTTCGCAAGAGTCCACCTGATTTGGCTAGACCACATCTTGATTTTTCATATAGCTCACAAGATTTCCAACTCAGGATTTTGCACTAGTGTTTCACCAAGTCCATGGATTTGACACTAGGCCTCACGAGACAGTCTTAACCTGGATTTGTCCTGATACTTCACCAACTCCATGGGTTTGGTATCAATCACCACCAAGGTTCTTAGCAAGCTTCCATACCTTGATTTATTGCAACTCACAAGACATGGTCATATGTTCTCATCTACCCTGGTAGCTCACCTCAGGGGAGAGAATGACTCTTGAAGCTGCCATTTTTAACATATGGATGATTGATATATCTTGTTTCATTGACAAGTACCCTTATTTGGTGTTGCAAATTTAATTGCATGTTGTTACCTTGGTCTAACATTTGAGTTTTTCAATCATCTCATTTACATTCTCCAAAGTAGAACACTAATTGTTTCCTTTTGAACAAAATAGTTTCTCGTGCTTTTATTCATAGATCTATTTATCTTGAAAGCATTTACAATATCTTGTGATAACATTTTCTTGCTTCACTTTTCAGTATTACATTTGCTTTCCATTTGAAAGCATTTTACTTCATTTAAGCAAATAAATTTTCATTTTAAAGAGCAATACTTTGAAGGCACTGGTTTTCATATGCTTTATGCTTATTTAAATTAAGTATATTGATTATTGCTCATAACACTTTTTGCTGATAAATCTTAAGAAGTAATTTATTTAACTCTAACAACTCTCCTAGAAACTCACATCTTTTAACTTAGTTTTCCATTTAGGGACCACCCCCCATAGATAACCTAAGAGATAGCTTTAACGGAGAGAGTTGGGATTAGTGTGAGAGCCCCTTCTCTGAGTTCCTTGCCACCAACCACACCTTGTGGGGTTGAAGGATTTTCTCACTAACCTGTAGGTAGGTGTAGGTGGCAAGGTGATAACAAACCCCTTGGGGGGTTAGACCATCATCCATGAACAAGATGTACCACACTCAAAATAAACTGGTATATACCAAAACCACACCGTAATGGGATAGCATGCTCCATAACCATCAAATATGTAACAAAGGGTTGATCAAGAAGGCAAGCACCCCTGAGAAGACCACTAAACCAGCAAGAATAATCATCCAACCAAGGAGAAGTGAGAATCCACCAAACCGAAGACCTCCATCAAATGATCCAATGCCATGAAGAGAAGGGGCTCCATGAAGATGTATCCCCCAAAATCTATTCAATGCTCCAAGATACTAGCTGCAAATATCCATAAATGTAACGAAAATCACAATGAGGAACCTCATACAATATGAGGTGTAACAGGTCCTCCCAGAGACGTTCTCTTCAGAGAAATCCATTGGAAAGAAGCTCTTTAGGTTATGTCAGTTCCATGTGTCCTTTGAACTTTCCATCACAGAGGGATTTGGCACTCTATCTGAGTGATCACTTTATATATTCTTTGGAAAATCCAATGTGAGGCATTGTTCAATCACAGAAATTTCTGTATAGTTTCCCCAAAAGGCATTTACTGAAAGATTTGTCTATGCAGTTTACAGCTAAAATCATTCTCATTTTAAGAGATGGGTGTAACCATTCAGTTAGACCACAAGGCCTTTCTTTTAGCTTTCAGGTAACTATGCTCATTTGTAAACTTGTACTATGTTTGTTATTGATATAAGTGGCACTTTTCAATTACAAAAAAATTTGTATGACTTTTCAATCTGATACAACCATACATACTTCATTCTAACAAAATAATTGAACCAGGTCTATAACAAAACAGGCAATACGGAATAATATCAATCCTCATCAAACTTATTTTACCCATTCCACAACAGAACCATGAACATAGGCTCCAGTAAAACCCACCACAGCCACCTCTTTTCTACTTTCACACAATGCTAAAAGATGGATAAAGTACAAAGTTCTTATAGACACTAAGTTAAAAGTGCAGTCAATGTCAACTGTAGCAGACTTCAAATTAATACACTATCGGGAGAAGAATTAAAACTCACTATCATATATCTCCGGCCTGTCCACTTGATAAACAATTCGTTTATATAGCACATCTGACGTTCGAATATAGTGACTTTCTTTGCTGTAATACAATAGCAATCTGAGGATGAAACGGTAAAAACCTTTAAATTCTGGCTCGTGTACACTCAATGTAGAGTTTGGGGGCAAGGCCAAAGAACGTGGCTTTGACATGAATGCCATATTGCCAGAAACCTGCCAAAAAAAAGGTTGTCCTTCATTAAAAGTAATCGCACATGCAACCCAGGCCTTGAACAGAAACAAGAGGTATAAAGAAAGAAACTAAGCGAGCTGCATGCAGAATAACTATCATACACGACAATAAAAGGAAAATATAAAATAAATATGTGTGGGTGTGTGTGGGTGTGTGTGTGTGTGTAACAATACGATGTTCAAACTGACTACAAACATTCAGCTTTTCTCTTGAACTCTATTCAATCCTGTTGATGTGTCTTTTCAGACCACTACCCATTTTTTTCTTTTTGAATTTTGGGGCCACTTTGTATTATATGATTAAATTTTAAGGTATCTTTGGGTTAATACGCTAAAAGTTAGGACTTCTAATGGACTTATCCCACCTGTGATTTAAAAAAGTTTGGTTGATAAAGAGGATGATAGGTACCCAAAAGGATGAAAAGGCCACATAGCACTATTCCTAAACTAACCAGCACATGCATAAAGGAAAGAAGAGATAGAAGAGCAGGATGATATTTCACCCAACCCAAGGAACAAGAAGGCTTCAAGAAGATAGCATCTTTATCTTAGAGAACCAAAGAGAGCCGAAGGCAAGATAAGCTTATAAGAAAGTTTGGAGGGGTTGCCTCTTGGCATTTCCTTTACCTCTAGCCCTTGTAAATATTTCTCAATTTGATAACAGCGTACTCATCTATTTCAGACAGGAACTTTTCTTGGTCTTCTTGTTATATCTTTATTATCTCACTGCTGCAGTTGTTTCTCTATTCTGCATTATCCTTGGCATTCAAAATAAAAAGCATGTTTGACTCATCCTATTTGTTTCTCAGAGCAAGAGGTAGACATTATAATGATGTATATATCATTTAATTATTTTGTGACCTGATTGGTATATACTCACTTGTCATGAATGACCTCAAGATTAAGAGTGATCTTCTTTCACAATTTGGTAGACTTCTAGTTGTTGCAAAATCAAAAGTCAATCATGATATATGTCTTTCAAGACAACATAGTTGCTATGACAGTTTGAAGTTCCTATAAATAGGAAATGTGTGGAATTCAGAATATATAGTGTAATACCATTTTAAGGCTCTCCTTGAAGAAATTATTTAGATATCTCTTCCTTATGAACCTTTGCGTTAGTACAACTATAATACCCATTCCTGAAGCAACACAATGTTACTACTTACAACCAATAGTAAGAACAGATCAAGAATAACAAGCAACGTGAATGAAGACACCCCCTTAAGATGCTGAAAATGTATGTTATGAACTATGCATTCAACAACAACTAAAAATAACCACTATCAATAGGATATATAGTTAAAATCTATGTTGGACAGGGACCCATCCCCACCTAAAAAACCAGCATACCTGCGATTCCCGTGTTTCAGAGACTTATGGACCCTTAGGATAAATCCGCAAATTGATGAAGACTTCATTGGGGACTTGCTGGCCGTCCCCAAGATGTTCCAGTCAGATTTCAGGGATGATTTCAGAGCTATGTTGTAGGTACTAGGAAACGTGGGGGTAGGGCTCAATTTGTGCCTGTTTCGGAACGGAAACACGAAAACACATCTCAGACAGCCTTGAAACGTGTTTCCATTCGTACGGGCACGTTTTCCGAGATGGAAACGCGCCCATACGTCCAGAAACACATTTCAAGGAAGTCTGGCCCACCGTATGGCATGTTTCCCCTTGTAATTGCATTTTTTTTGTTTTTTTTCTTTTCACCTTTTTATTTTAATATTTTGTGATTAAATTAATTCCTGGATGTTTCTAGAGGTTTCTCTCAAGTTATAAAAAAATTTCACTTGATTCCCTCATCAAACGAATTGAGCAAGTCATTTCACTTGAAAAGGGGTGATTTTACCAAGGAGAAAAGAGG
Organism: Pinus albicaulis; assembly: GCA_034641835.2. Lineage (NCBI taxonomy): Eukaryota > Viridiplantae > Streptophyta > Pinopsida > Pinales > Pinaceae > Pinus > Pinus albicaulis. Next base: position 520,273,004 of record CM076572.1, on the reverse strand, counting down.
AAGAGAGCAGTGGTTTCAGCTAGGGCGATTTCAGCAGTGAGCAAAGGAGATTTCAACAAGAAGCAAGAGCGATTTCACAAGCAGATTCGGACTATTAGTCTTCATTGTTTACAAGATTGAGCTCATGTTTTATTTCTATGTATGTTCATTGTCCACAGTTTGATACTTCTTGATGTAGCATTGTACTTGCAGCCTCGCATATAAAGGCTGACTTTGGATATATATGTATTAGCTTCGTTTATCAAGGCTGACTTTGGATATATATGTGATCATTCATGAGTAAAATACTGAATGGGATGTTCGTATGTTTCATCATAGGCTGATTTGAAGGGGAATGTAATTGTGCGTGTGTGTTGTTCATTTATTGCTTCCACTGTTCATTTTTCAGCCATATGTGTGATTGTTGCGTGTTCAGAAAATATCCATTTATGTGATTAATTATTCAGATCTAATTTATTTAATTAAGAGAAACATAAGACAACAGTCACCTAGGGCTTTGGAAAAATTGACAAATATAATACATGAAGATGTGTTGATCAACCTACTTCCATTTTCTTTGGAGGAAAAACAAAGGGCTTACATCAATCATTGTAGTGGTCCTAGGACAAATTTATTTATGCAGATTTTATCAAAAAAATCTTCAAGCATTGGGTTCCTTACTTGCGAAAGCTTAAGTTGCTTTTGAATACATTATGGCAGCCCTACAAGAAGATAGAGAACAACCCCAAGCCTCCAAGCAAGAAGATCAAGAGCCATCTATTGATACCATTGAAAATTTCATGCATGAAGACCAAAAGCTTGAAGAATCTGATTATAAAAAAGAACAAGAGACACCTATTGATCTTATCCATGAAGTTTTAGATAAACATGTTGAAGATCCAGCTCAAAGTTGTATGAAAGGCCAAATACATGAGCGAAAATGAAGAAAGAATGCATCTCCATTGAAGATCAAGAAGTCATTGAAGAGCCTTGTCATGAGTCCATCCATGAAAATTAGGAGCATAAGAAGGTATCTTTTTCATCCACTTCAACGATTCATGAAGAAGTTTGAGTAAGCTATGATTTTCTCCAAAATTCTGAAGTTAAAGATACATCTATTGTGGGTTTTGAGGAGGATAATTAAATCATAATTTGGATGAGAATTATTCAAGATGTTTAGGGGATGCAATGTATGATACATCTAAAGAAGGAAGTGCAGATTTTAAGGCTTTTGAACAGCCTAAAGTAATAAAGGCAAACTTGGAAAGTCTTCATGGAAATTTTTAGCCATATCCAAAATTTTCTGTAAAATATTTCCAGCAATGTTCACTTGTAAATAGCTCCAAAATTTTCTAGTTCAGTGAACAAATTAACACAGAAAATTTCAAGCCATCAAATTCATTCAATTTTGGTGAATTTTCATGCAATGTACAGAATTTTCATGTAATAAATGTTGAAAATTGGTCGCTTCGGTCGGGAATTTCATCAACAAAATCAAAAGAGAAAAATTGAATTTATATTTACCCCACAAGTGTTCAAGTCAGCCCCTCCAAGATCAAGTCGGCCTGCCCAAGGGACACACCCCTTCACATGGACAAATCACTATATATTGATCCTACTCGCTCTCCTCCAAGGCAGATTTCAGATTATCTCATGTATCTCTGCTTTGTGTGCAATTCTGAGGCATTATAGCTTTGTGGATCAGTGCAGACCTGAGGCACTATATCTCTGTGGAACAGTGTGGACCTGAGGCACTATATCTCTGTCGAAACATGCGGACTTGAGGCACTATATCTCCGTGGAAGCATGCCAACCTGAGGCACTTTATCTCTGTGGAATAGTGCAAGTTCTGAGGCTGAGGAAAAGGCCAAAGTTCGGCCCTCTTGGAGACCTATGGCAGAACAAATTAAAGACCTATTGATGAACAGAATTGAAGGGATATTTGTATTGGATATTGGATGGTTGGCTTGGCACTTGTGGGAGGTCATCTTGCTGGTCAGTATTTGTCAAAGATACGCTATTTTGACTGATGTACAAAATGGATTGAATTGGACATTCTCTCATAAGGAAAGCTTACTAGGTTTTCCCCCTTGTGGGGTTTTGCCCCTAGAAATTTTGGGGTCTCTTGTCTCATTGTTTTTCATCGTGATCTTACTGCTCTACTGAAGTTAACGGTTGAAATTTTCCAAGTATAACTGCTTGATGATTGAAATGTTTTAAGAAGTTAAAAATGTATCATTGGAAGTAGTTATCAGATAGAAAAGTGTTCTAGTCTTGTATGCTACTAGAAAATCAACAAGGTAGCAGAGGCTTGGAGTGATCCCTTAGGTCATTGTGTTTGACCAAGAGACCAGTAGCCTTGGTCGGGGACACTAATTTTGAGTACTCTCCCTTGGGTCACTGCATTTGACTGGGAGACCATATGGTCAAGGAGATGAGCCTTTTGACATCGAGATCCGGATTTCTCCCTCGGGTCGTGGACCGAGAGACTATATAGTCAGGGAGTTTGATATTGAGATAGGGACTCCCCCATTAAGTCATTGAGCTTGACCAAGAGACCTGTTACCCACCCAAAGTGGGTGACCCCATGAGAGAATTTTTCTCCATGATTTGTCTTCAGTCAGTACCCGACAGCCCCTTACAACCACCAATATAGCCGATATATTGTGCCATTTGATCTTCGCTCCCTAAGCCAATCATATGTCCCCTCGCCCATTTGTCAAGAGTGTACCTTTGAAGGTGGGCCATCCAATCCTAAAGGTATGCTTTTCATTATGCAATCTGGTGCTTATGCTTGTGTTTCCATGGGCACTCTAGGCATGGATTATTGGGTGACTTGGAAGGAGGAGGGGTTTTGACTGTAGTTTTGTTCCCTCACCTTAAATGGGGGATTAAATCTCAATCCTAGTCCCATGGGATCTCCCCTATTGGCTTATACCTTTAGGAAGGGCACTACTTGGGAAACCCCAATTTTGGTAGCACAGTCTCGTTTTCCCATTTCAAACTTTTCACTCCCCTTCACACATTACAAGTCCTATCCCATCATTTTCCCTCTCTGGGTCCACATGACCACTAGGTCCGCAAGGCAGTGATACACCACCTCCCCTTGTCCACATGTTTGGGGCGGGCCTGGAAATGTTGCCCCAAAGATTAATGCAGCTAAAAAAACATTAAAAGCGTATCATGGCCACAAGCAAGAAACAAAAAAAAAGAATATTATAAATAGCAAAAGATGGTCAAGACATTAAAATAGCGCGTGGGAAAAAACCAAACATGAGCTCTAACCCCTATCATTATGGCCATCACCCTAGTTCCTAGGGCCCCATGAGTGCCTCCGCATCATTAAGGAACCCATGGTAGGCAATGAGTTGCCCCACCTTAAGGGGGTAATAACTCCTTCTATCATATGTTGATTTTTGTAGCATCGGAAAGTGCTCTAAGCCCCAAATTTTGTGGAGAGGCTTAGACACTGTATTCCAAAGAACCCAAGAACCGTTTGTGAAAATTCCACTCAGTTAATGTTTTATTAAAATAATTAATTATTTTAATGGAGACCTTAAGTCTAAACTTAGGGGAATTAAATAATTAAAGGACATTAATAAAATAGAGTGAGAATGATCTAGAAAGCGACGATCAAGTCATGTTATAATCGTAGCCGTTGATTAGAGATCTAATCTCGGGTCGTTGATTTATCAACGAGAAGACTATAAAAGAAGGCTTGAGGGTCATTTGGAAAGACACAAGCCAAGTGAATCTTGAGATCGAATTCTTCTAACGGAGCAGTGCTCGGACGAAGATCAGATCTAAGTGATTCAGTGCAATGAGGGGCAGAGTAGCTTCCAGAGAGAAAGATTTTCCCAGCCGAAGAATCATCAGCAGAGAGAGGCAGGAAGACGTCCAGTAGCGCCAGTCAGGCTGACGCAGAGCCAATGTAGGGGTAGTCAGGGCTACGCAAAGGCTGCACAGAGGTTTAGAGGGTTTCCGAGATTCAGTTGTCGGATCAAATCCAGAAGCTGGAATTCGAGGTGTGAGACTGGGAGGCTGATATCTGTGATTCTGAGAGTCAAATTGATCCACAGTTGGGGTGACGCAGTGCCTAAAGGAGGTGACGCAGGCCCTACGCAGTCACTACGCAGAGGCTGTGCAGAGACCTCCAAAGGAAGCTTTTCCAATGATCGGATTAGCCGGATTTTCCAGTGATTGTGTGAGGTAAAACTCACAATTTCTTTTTGCCAGTATCTCTCTGTAACTAAATAACCCTTGAGGTATTCAGAAATGTATTCAGGATTTTCTACTCATGATTTCTTTTTGCCAGTACTTCTCTCTGTAACTAAATAACCCTTGAGGTATTCAGAAATGTATTCAGGATTTTCTACTGCTTAATAATACAAACCCTCAGATCTGCTACACCAGTTTTCCCGCACTGGGTTTTCCAGGGACTTGTGTCCAAAAATAATTGTGTCCTATGTGTGATTGATTTCTTGCTCAATTTCCTTATTTCAAAATCATATTTTATTCAGTGTAGGTTGCTTCAGTGGTTACTTCAATAATTCAAATCCGAATTAATTCTGTAAAAGTAATTTACATAATAGGAGAAGTACACTAAGTTGTTGCAGTAGGATTTCTAAGATTGTCAGACCTTGGAATTTTCACATCATACACAGCATGCTCTCATCTCCTGGAGCCCCGAGCAGTAATACAAAGAAAAAATCAAGAAAAGGAAAAAGGAAAATGAAGAAGGGTGGAAAAACAAAGGTGGGGGTAACTAATGTATCCACGATTGCTCCCTCCTACATCTATACAGCCTAATATGTGGACATCCCCCATCATTACCATCCTTGAACCCATGGCATTTGGCTTTGAGACCCTTGTGTCCCTATCCATCTCATCCCTATTCACATGACCCCTATCAATTAAAGAATGTACCTTGGACTTGTCTTTCACCTTAGGGGTTGGGAACACAAAATAGGGTTGTTTATTAGCCACTCCTACCTAGGGAGGTAACACTAGTACAAGCTTAGAGCCCCAAATTTGGAAGGGAAGCCCATTATGAAGTTTCAACGCATCCTTGATTAACGAGCATGGTTCACTTAGATGTACCTGATGGTGAGGAAGCGCATTGGATCTTATATGTAATTGGCAAGTGGTTTCATCATGGGTTGGGTAACTTAACTCGGGTCCAAGCCCACCAGAGGATCATATTGGCAATTGTAGGGGATGCATTGAGAGCCATCGGACTCCATCATGTGTTTGAGCATCATTTCATTCCATGGGCACTCTCAACACCTTCAGCAGTTTTCTCATTGCTCCACATTGTTCACAAGATAATGCACTTGGACCAACATGACCCAGCTGACTTAGCATGATCAGGGCAGTTGATCCAATGCCCAGAGGAGGTTTATCTCACCTTTTAGACTTGGGAAGGCAAGCACCATCATTAGAGCCCTCATTTGGAGCAATGTACTGGCTTTCCTTTCATCTGGAGACCCATGATACCAACAGTTGTGCCCCAAACCCACTTTGGGGCCCCACATGATGACTTGCATGGAAAATTAGGGGCCATCCTCTAATTCATCTTTATTGGAGCCATCCTCTAATTCATCTTTATTGGAGCCCTTTCTCTCATCATGGCAATTAAACGACTCAACGTGGTCCTTCAACGGCCCTACATCATCATGTCGTCATCAACATGGCTTGCATATGGATGGCTAATTCATCACTTGAGTAGCAACTTGGTTGGCTTGTGACCAAGAATTGTTTTTAGCACATTATTTTATGATGTTGGGGGCTCATTAGGCTAATTCAATTTAGAGAGACACATATAAATAGAAGTGAGTCTCATTTGTGAGAAATGATCATCATCACTTGGATTCTTTTCTTGTAAAAGAGCTCGCACTTTTTCTTTGGACACTATTGGAGATTCTTTGATGCATTTTTTTGACATTTGGAGCTGAAATTTTTTATCTTCTTTGGAGCTATCTCATGATTTGTGGACGGATATATCATATTGTCATCTTGTAAGTGCTTCTTGTTGAATATTTTCTTGGAATTATGTCTAATGAATGGAATTGTTGCAACTGCGTTAATGTTATTGTGCGCTAATTGTTGAAAATAATTTTTGGAAAGCTTCTTGGTTGGCAATTGCATATGTTACTCATTTTATGGCAAATGATGAATGTTCCTAGTGGATGAAATTTTCTCTTTCTTCCATAAAACTCCATAAACCTAGAGTGGGTAAATGTTAAAGGTTGGTTGCTAGTGCATCAATCTTTAGCCTCCTTAAGGATGGTTTTGCCCAATTTTAAATCATCTAAGACTCCATAGCCCAAAGGACTAGGCACTAGTCCAAGAAGTTTGGTAATCAACTCTTCTCTTCTCCATAATTTCTCCTCCTAAATTTCGGTCCCCTAAAGGTAGGACGGAAATCTAGGGCTTCCAACGAAATTTTAGGGAGGTGATTTTTCGAGACTCTAAGGGTCCACACATCAAGCTTAGCATCTAGGCTATCTATGCTCCAAGTTTGGCGGGCATCTGCCCTAGTTTCATCCATAAAACCTCTTGCCCTAGGTGTCACTCCATGAGAGAAAACCTAGGTCTTTCTCCCTCACCTTGGGGACTTCTTTGAGGGTTGTATCAGCTTAGTATTCATTGGAATAAATCATAAGAAGCTCTTTCTCCCTATTTAAAAATGTGTAACTAGGTTCGGTTTTCATAAGTATGAAATGTATTTTTTATTCTTGAAAATTATAAAATGAAAGAAAAATTATTATTATTATTTTGGAGCATGGGTTTCATGCTCAAGGTCTTTTATTTTATAGGTCAAGCACCCATTGAGTGCTTCTAGGGTTTGTCCTAGTTCAAGAAGTCAAAAGAGTCATTGTCATAAGTTGAAGACTCCACTGGGCACATTGTAACTTGTAAAGAAAATTATTTGTCTTTAAAAGTGTCGGAATACCCTCCAAGACCAAGTTGGCCAGGCAGCTGGCAAGTTGGCCTAAATGAAGAGCCACGTCCACCCTTGACGAAGCATATAAATAGAAGAGGACTCGTCCTACTTGAAGCACTCTCACTCACCACTCATTCTAGTGAAGGAAGAGGCAGCGAAGAAGGAGGACAAAGGAGACTTATGTTTGGGCTAATTTTCTCTCTAACGCACTAAAGAGGACTAGGGTTTTTGCAGCAGACCTATGGCATCCATCTACAAGTTTGATCTTAAAGAAAAGGAGGTCAAGAGGTCAAGCGAAGGTCACCAAGGGTCACTCTCAAGCTCCAGAAGTCTAGGAAAGGCAAGCGAAGGTCAGAGGAGGGCTCTAGAAGAAGATCGAAGTTCCCACGTTTGGCAGCAGTGCTAATTTTGGGCAACTAGGTCCAAACTCCAGGTTGCACTGCTCATATGATGATCATCATATTTTTTTTGGATTCCTCTTTCAGAGAGGTGCAAGAATGATCTAAGGATCATCTTGTTTGGATGAGTAGAACATATATTTTGATTTTATTTTCCACACATGTGCAAGGTCAGCCAGATTTGTAATGTACGCTCACAAGCCTAATAGATGTGTCACACACCCTCACTGATGGATATAGATTGGAGAGACTTGGAGATCATTTGCTCATCAACTCATCACACATTCTCTCTTGTAATCTGATTGGCTCAATCAGCCTTTTGGAGGCCTCTCTCTCTCTCACACGTGCGAAGCTGCAGCTGGGAAAAATTGTGGATTGTTTTAGCGCTGATTGCTAGTGTGTTGACAAGCATTGACCGTGGTCAAAATTTGGAGTTTTGACCTCCATATTATGCAAAAATTTTGATCTTGTGAGGCCGCATTAGAGGGCACAAAGATCAAGGAAAAAGGAGCCTATTGACCGAAGCCCTAAACTACAGCGTTGACTTTATGCGTTGACTTTCTGTTGACCAGCGTTGACTTTCTGTTGACCAGCGTTGACTTTCTGTTGAGCTGTCTTTGAGGGGTGTGTGTGACACTTGGAGGATTGGTTGATCTGATGTTGGAGAAGACTTTGCTTGTTGGAGCATCCTGTTGACCATAACGAACATTATCCTATATCCTTGTTGGAGAAGAAGAATTGTAAAATCTGATCTATATTATTGGCTTGTCTTTTGTTGATCTATTATTGTGTTCTATCAGCATTTTACTTTCATGTTTATGTGATTGCTAAATTGAATCGGGTGTAAGAAAGATTGAAGTAAAACTGCATTAAGCATAGAACATACCATGGTTATCTAAAATTAACAAACAGCAGTTGCAGGGAGGCTGAAATTTCAGATCTGCAGTAGGAGGCCAAAAATCTTGCAGCAGGAGTTTGAAAAGGTGCTACTAGAAGAGATTTGATTGGGTTTGACTAGATCGAAGTTGGCACATCATCCGAAGAGGTTGATCTTGGTCTTGGAGGGTACTGGTCTCAGTCTTAAGGTCATGGAATTCATCAATTGAAGAATCTATAAGGAAGAGAAGAGATTTAAGGGCTTTTGTCTCAAGAGGAGAGGTTTTGGCCCTGGCTTGCAGCTTATATACTCTATCAGTGTTCTTCTTTTTTTGGTAGTTGTTTGATGCTTCACACATATAATAATAAGGAACAAAGCTAATAAGTAAAAAGGAATCACAAGCAGTTATCAAGTAAAGAGAATTAATCATAATCATTGCCCTATTGAATTCTCAACATGGTATCAGAGCTAAGGTTGGGTAAGGGCATCATGAAGATCTCCTCTACATTGGAGAAGTTCATCAAGAAGTGTTCAAAGGTAGCAAGCTATTTCAAGAAATGCATCATGGAAGCATGGAGTCTGTTATTCTCTATAAAGAAAGAAGTAATCAAGGAAAAGGATGAAGGCCTCTTTTCGGCACTCACTGGAACATTCCAAGATGAGAGCATTTGGGTAATTGATAGTGGTGCATCTAGGCACATGACAAGTCATCACAAACAATTGAAGACCTTATCAAAGGGAAAATCTCCTTATTCAGTGGAGCTTGGAGATAACAAAATCTATCCCGTGAGAGGTATTGGATCAACCTCTAGAGAGTTGGAGAATGGAAGCAGCATTCACCTCAACAACATCCTATTTGTTCTTGCATAAGAACTTACTTTCCATTTCAAGTCTAGGGATAAAGGTGATAGAGTAGCTTTCATTGATGGAAAGGTTGTTGTATGGAGTAAAGACTCAAGTACAGAGAATGCTAGAGTAATTGGTATTCGAGAAGGAAGACTTTACAAGTTGATATCTCCTCTAGCTCAAGCCTTAGTTCACATTGAAATGAGCCCATGTGAACTATGGCATAGAAAATTTGATCATCTTCATTTCAAGATCCTCCCAACTCTAAGTTCCATAGTAGATGGAATACCTAAGCTGAAAGAAGATCATGAAGGAGTTTGTAAGGGATGTGCATTGGGTAAGAATACCAAGAGACCATTTATGTAATATTCCTAATTAGCACCGCTAATTGGAATATTTGTTGTATAGTTTTGCCGACTATAGTTAATTAATAAATAAAAGTGAGAAAAGGGGTCTAACTCACTTAAATAAAATAAAGTGTTTCCCTAGTAGAGGCAATGTTGTAACTTAAAGGGGAAAGCCTTGGGGGTCCACACACACATGAGAGAGGCCTCACATAGACTCCTAAGGTAACTGCGCAGGTCAAGGAGGAACTCAAGGACGCAGTTAGGGTTTTGAGGGAGCTAGCACTATAAAAGGTGGGGGTTTCACTCCCTTTGGCATTATTGATATGTTATTGATATTGAGAGCTAGACTTCTGTCTACTTCAGCACGCCGGTTGTTTAGTCGGTCTGCAGCACTGTTTAGTGCGAACTGAGTGTCTCCGGTCGAAGATCTCGCCCTTGGCTCCGGGGGACTTCGAGTGCCTGCTCGAGCAAGGTATTTCCTTCAGTTTCTGTAGGTGATTTGCAGTGGATTTTGGGTGGACATTTGCAGAGGAGCAGCCCCTTGGAGTGACTGCGCAGTTCAGGAGAGAGGACGCAGTTTCAGCAGGGAGGACGCAGTCATTGTGGTGCAGCGCAGTTGTGAGGTGATTTGGTGGTGGTTTTCAGCGTCTTTCAGTCTTGGGAGATTGTTGTGTCAGCCGGAGGTTTTGCAGGAGGATTCAAGCCCTTTTCTTAGCGTGTTCCTTGAGCTTCTGCGCTGGTCCTGAAGGGACAACGTTTTTCTAGGAGGGTGGTTTCTGGGAGTGATTTTCGGAGGTGGTCCATTTTGTCTATGATTTCTGGGTTTTGTCCGGAGCAGCGAGTACAGCTGATATGTAGATTTTTAGCTCATTCCGGCGAGGGGATCAGCCTCTAGTTCCAGTTCTTTCCAGGAGCAGCAGTTTACGGCAGTTTCTTCCAGCAGCTGGGAAGCAGTTTCTGTAGCATCCATTTCCTGTTTCTGAGAGGGTTCTTCACTTGCCTGGTGCAAGGATAGGTGCTCTTATTCTGATTATCCATTGTACCCATTTATATTCTCATATTAATAAAATGGCTTAGCATTTCTGGAATTTTATGTGTACTTGCTCTATATTCTGTTTCCGGCATTTTTTCTATATAGTTGTATGCTTGTATTGCTGCCTATTTCCCGTTGGGGATATTACAGTGGTATCAGAGCATAATTCTGGCTCAGCCTGTGGTCTATGACATCGGGAAAGAGATCGTACAGAGGTTTTCTGGAATTTTTTAGCACCAGCAGTTGCAGTACCAAAAACGCAATTGGAAAAAGGGCCAAAATAGAAAGGGTCAAATTTTGAAGTTTGGAATTAGAAGAAACGTTTTCTGGGTTTTTCTGGGTTTTGGGCAAGGATCACCTTCCCAAATTCCTGGAATTTTCTGAGTAGTTTTCAGTGGGAAAATCGGAGGTCGAAGTTAAGCAGCAATATGGTTTTGCAGCAGCCGTGCAGTTTCTGAGGAGCCTGTAGACACATAGCAGAAAGAGCCGATGGCAGTTGATGATGATGAGAGGAGATTTAGAGAAACGCTCCTCCAACACATACAGGATGTGTCACAGAGACTCGCTGCGCTAGCGGTTAGGCAGCGGGAAACCCCAAGGGGTTTTCAGATTGGTGAGGGATCAGGCACATCCCACCATTTTCCGGAGCATGATGCCACTCAGCATATGGCATCACATACACCCACACGTCCTACCATGCCCACTTTTCTGGATGAAGACATAGGGGCAGCAGCACAGCGAGAGCCGGAGCTGGGCCACATGGTTGACTATTTTGCAGAGTACCAGGCATACGGGCGGGAGTTCATGGAGGCTCTCTCGTTCAGAGACTATATCCGGATCCAGTATGGCATTAGACCCCGTGATCATCACTGGGGGCACCGGCATCATCATGGTGGTGACTACCACCGCACAGCTAGCAGAGATTATGTTCAGCTCTAGCGTGATAGTAGACCTCACAACTTTCACAGAGGGAACAAGCACTCACATGATAGGGGCTTACAGCGCACAGTGGACAGATTCCATCTACCGACATTTGACGGGTCATCCGGGCGCTCAGAAAAAGCTTGGGTGGACAAGTTGGATACCTCTTTCCAGCTTGACCGAGTATCGGAGAGGGAAACCATTAAAATGGTTACCTCGCACTTGGAGGTTGAGGGCACACAGGATTGCAGGGAGTCTGAGGTTACACCTAGTGTGACACAGGGTTCACCCTCATTGGAGACCTCCTTGGCCATGTCGGTTGATGTGGTAGTGGAGAAGGTAGAGCCTACCTCAGTAGAGCCATCCATTGAGGTGATGACCGGAGTCGTGTCCGAGTCTTCGGGTGGTCGCAGCACACGACAGATGGGTGAGGTACCAGGAGATGTATCCACTATCGATGAGGCACTAGGAGATACAAAGGTATTGGATGATGGTCGCAGGCAGCGGTATCATCGACTTCGGACGGACCTTCGAGCTTTGAGAGGGAAGGCCGCATCAGTACGGGAGGCCATTTTGTTGCAGGACCAGGAGCTAGAGGGTATGAGAGTGACTTGTGCCAAGTCGGCGGCCAAGTTGGTCCGCATTGGGGGACAGTTGGATTCCCTGATGGTACAACCAGAGGGCACATTGGAGTGCCAGATCATTCCCCTTCAGGTATGCATGGATGGGACTAGCAGTGTTGTTGGGTCATCTCTTCCCATTGGAGAGAGAGAGGCAGAGCCACCTAGTCAGATCTCATATGTTGACTTGGATAGCGGTATGAGACGATCAGAGTTGCACAGGGTACAGCATCCATATGTTGAGGTTGGATGGAGAGAGATTTTGAGTTGGTACTTGGTGGAGCGGGCTATGGAGATAGTGGTGGACCCAGGTGCAGTTCAGCAGGAGTTCCTAGGTGTTGAGCATACAGGGACCCCAGATTGGCATTGGGATCCAGGTGGGATCACCTATCATTTCCCAGGCAGGTCGGCTGACTATGCCTTGGAGAGTACAGTTGGCCTAGTAGCAGAGTATGTGCAGTTTGGGTCAGCTCCAGTGGCCAACCAGTTTATGGGTAGACTCCCTAGGTTGTTTTGGTATGACACTCGTACACGGGATCACGGGGTGGTCAACATACCTTGGCAGGAGTTTGTCGGAGGAGGTGGCATTGGCAGGCCACCAGATGGCGCCTTGTATGGGGCCAAGGATTCTTCACCTTTGTGTGGGGCACAGAGGACGCAGCGGAGCCGAGCAGTGGTGGTAACACTACTGACACACAGGGAGATTCACTTCTCGGACCCCTTGAGGAGGATTTGCACTGATGATCCATTTGTCGGCGGGTATAGTGATGCGACGGTGGACATGACGATACCGATTGGTGGTAGTCCGATATGTAGAGGCACAGCTCTAGGACATCACATCCATGGATGTGTGGGAGCCTCTAGCATTGAGCGGTGGATTGCCGGTGGACATGGAGTAGCATGGTGGTGTACCATAGTGTGTGGGACTGCATTGTGGAGTAGGAGTATCCTACATCACATGGAGAGCATGCGGAGAGTGACCGATGCCTGGACACAGTCAGGGCACGAGACGGTACAGGGTGCTACCGCAGTAGCACATGGTATCCAGCAGCATACCGAGGTATGCCTCAGTGTGCAGTGGCATGTTGAGGAGTGTATGGATGATCAGTGGTATGCGAGGGCATACGGTGCTACACGGCAGGGTCTTAGAGCATTGCTTCGAGAGAGACTCATGGACAGGGACACTGGGCTTACCTTTGGGGGTATTTCACCCAGGATCGATGGAGAGACAGAGGAGCGATACTTGGCAGTATCTGTGGGGACTCACACACCTGACTCGCTTCGACATCACTCACAGGTACAGTTGATTATGTTTTCGATCTTTGGCACTTTGGGCGTGAGCAGCAGGGTATGCGAGGTTCACCCAAGATATCTGGATGACACTCAATACACTAGACGAGAGACTTCTCAGCAGTGGCACTGGGTTGGTGTGCTAGTTGACAGCCACAGGTTGGGGGATGAGATGATCCTTTGCAGAGGTGGAGCATCAGTGATCACGGAGCCTACGCTTGGGGAGCAGGTCATGAGGGAGACATGCATCACTTTTCCCTCACGGCATCCCCAGTATGTGTTTGGGCTCCAGACACTGTATCGACACTTTATCGAGAGGATAGGTGGCATGTTCGATATAGATGAGATGGCGGAGGTAGAACAGGAGGGCATTCCTTCTGTATACCAGGGTGAGGACTCCTTTTCATATGAGTCCATAGGATCAGTTGAGGATGCTTCTGGGGAGCGAGAGCAGTCATGCATGGATGGTGACAGTAGATCAGAGCTATATACTAGTGTCCAGGGTGAGCAGTCATGGGACTCTGCGAGAGATACTCTGGGTGAAGAGTCACTTGTGACACTTCAGCTAGAGCAGCAGGTGATGGAGCCTGAGTCGATAGAGGAGGACACTACTCACATCAGGCATGATATTCCTTTGAGAGAGAGCCAGATGGGCACTCACATCGAGTCTGTGGTGGATATGCAGCTAACCGCGGGGTCAGCCATTGAGGAGGAGCAGTCAGCTGCATTGACATCGAGTACGGTGACAGCTGTTACAGATCCATATCCTCTGGAGGTGTTGGAGGTTGATGGGATTGTTATGCAGGGGGCTAGTAGACAGCGGGAGTTGTTGGATATGTGGGAGCATCCATCTCTGGGTCGACACTGGGATGAGGCACAGATAGATGTACTCGCAGTCAGCAGAGCTGCAGCGTTTTTAGTGGGTAGCACTCTCCAGGAGTACATCGATGGAGCTTGCAGCATACCTTGCCCACTTTTGCCCATTATAGAGAGAGGGGCTTCCTTCTATAGGCAGCTTCCATTGACAGACAGGGTAGAGCAGTGGGAGTTGATTATAGGCTGGCGGCAACATCCCAGGCATGTTCCATATACCGTTGTTGTTGCCACATCAGATTCTTCTTCTAGGATGGACTGGCGGGAGATCATGAGTTGGTACCCTCTTGATGTTATGGTATTCTTCGGAGGGAGCACAGCGGAGCAGGGGCCCATGGACATAGCACATGTTCTAGATTCCAGTTGGCAAGGGGACATAGGTCATCATTTCTTCAGCACCCCATCCCGATTTCAGGAGAGCGGGATCAGCATGGGGTTGAGTCACAACTTGGATTGGAGAGAGGTGATGAGTTGGTATGCAGTTGGAGGAGTAGCATATGCGGCTACAGGTACAACGCAGCAGGAGCCCGAGAGCATTGATGCTTGTTGGTGGTCTTCACCTCTTAGAGCATTGGTCATAGCCAGAGGCAGTGCACAGTCCGAGCCGTGGGACTTGTGCGATTATTGGCCACAGTGGCGATGGGATCCGGGAGGACTATTGGTTGGCTGGTACCGTGAGAGGCCAGTTTGGGATCCTGGCATTGAGATATCCCTTCGTATCAGGGTGATGCAGGAGACAGAGAGGTTTCAGTGGGACCCAGGCACATTTTGCGGTATCGGTGGGGAGCATCAGCTAGAGAGTAGGCTTGTTCAAGCATTGCTTGCGAACAAGCAATTTTTGCCGGATGAGGATGCCACTTGGGAGAGCGAGCAGACTTTACAGCATCCATCACTTCAGTTGCTTGAGGACAAGCAACGTTTTGCCGGGGGAGACTGTAATATTCCTAATTAGCATCGCTAATTGGAATATTTGATTTTTGTATAGTTTTGCCGACTATAGTTAATTAATAAATAAAAGTGAGAAAAGGGGTCTAACTCACTTAAATAAAATAAAGTGTTTCCCTAGTAGAGGCAACGTTGTAACTTAAAGGGGAAGCCTTGGGGGTCCACACACACATGAGAGAGGCCTCACGTAGACTCCTAAGGTAACTGCGCAGGTCAAAGAGGAACTCAAGGACGCAATTAGGGTTTTGAGGGAGCTAGCACTATACAAGGTGGGGGTTTCACTCCATTTGGCATTATTGATATGTTATTGATATTGAGAGCTAGACTTCTGTCTACTTCAGCACGCCGGTTGTTTAGTCGGTCTGCAGCACTGTTTAGTGCGAACTGAGTGTCTCCGATCGGAGATCTCACCCTTGGCTCCGGGGGACTTCGAGTGCCTGCTCGAGCAAGGTATTTCCTTCAGTTTCTATAGGTGGTTTGCAGTGGATTTTTGGGTGGACGTTGCGGAGGAGTTGGTCTCTTGGAGTGACTGCGCAGTCCAGGAGAGAGGACGCAGTTTCAGCAGGGAGGACGCAGTCTTTGTTGAGCAGCGTTGTTGTGTGGTGATTTGGCAGTGGTTTCAGCGTTTTTCAGCCTTGAGGAGGTTGCCATTTCAGCCGGAGGTTTGCAGGAGGATTCAGGCCCTTTTCTCAGCGTGTTCCTTGAGCTTCTGCGCTGTTCCTGGAGGCACAGCGTTTTTGTAGGAGGAGGGTTTCTGGGGGTGATTTTCGGAGGTGGTCTGTTTGGTCTATGATTTCTGGGTTTTGTCCGGAGCAGCGAGTACAGGTGATTTGTAGATTTTTAGCTCATTCCGGCGAGGGGATCAGCGTCTAGTTCCAGTTCTTTCCAGGAGCAGCAGTTTACGGCAGTTTCTTCCAGCAGCTGGGAAGCAGTTCTGTAGTAGCCATTTCCTGTTTCTGAGAGGGTTCTTCACTTGCCTAGTGCCAAGGATAGGTGCTCTTATTCTGATTATCCATTGTACCCATTTATATTCTCAGATTAATAAAATGGCTTAGCATTCCTGGCATTTTATGTGTACTTGCTTTATATTCTGTTTCCGGCATTTTTCTATATAGTTGTATGCTTGTATTGCTGCCTATTTCCCGTTGGGGATATTACAATTTAGAAGTAGTGCTTCGTGGTCAAAAGAAATCTTGGATCTCATTCACTCTGATGTATGTGGCCCTATGACTCCTAAATATTTTGGAAGTCATCTATATTATGTCACATTTATATATGACCATTCAAGAAAGACCTGGGTTTACTTAATCAAAAACCAAGGACGAAGTATTTACAAAATTTCATTGAAGTGGAGAACCTTACAGAAAGAAGAATCAAGATACTAAGGTCCGGTAATGGAGGAGAGTATACATCCAAGGAAATTATAGCATTTTGTAAGGAGTCTGGGATTAAGGGGGAGTTGATAGTCCCATATTATCTCGAGCAAAATGGAGTTGTAGAACGAAAGAAACGATCCACTGAATAAAGTGTAAAGGCGATGTTACATGATCAAGATCTACCAAATTCCTGTGGGGAGAAGCTACAAAGACAGTAGTACATATTCAAAATCGAAGTCCCCACAAGTCACTATACAACAAGACTCCCGAAGAAGTATTCACTGGGAAGAAACCAACTGTAGACCATCTCCATATCTTTGGTTGTCCCGTATATACTCACATACTAAAGGACAAAAGAAAGAAGTTGGATCCATCAGGCATGAGAGGAACATTTATTGGCTACAACAATTCCTATAAGGCCTATAGATAAGATAGGATAAGATAATTTTATTAATGTCCAACGAATGACCACAAAAAGGTCAACGGGACTGCCGGTTACAATGATTACAACATGCCTAGCCGGTGGACCAAACGGTCCCCTTCCTTTATAAAAGCAGGAAATAAAAACTACAAAGGGTGCAAATGCAAAGTAAAGGCTAGATGACTAAAGCATCTTTGGCAATGAGCTGTGATGAAGTAGTCCTGGAGGAGAAAGAGGAGCCTCCTGAAGGAGGGGAGACTCCTACTCCTAGCATCCGAGGCCGATAGAAGAGGAATGAAGGAAACTTTTCAATGTCTGTTGACCCGAGGAGGAACTGGGCTGTTGCTGCTGACGTCTAGAGGATTTGGGGCATCTCCTGGGGGAGGGTCTGCTCCTGAAGCGCTGACGGGGTCTAGTGGGACGACACCCCCGGATCCACACTGATCTAGAATCATAGTCTACGGATCGATCAGTCGTTCTCTTGGTGCCCCGCGATGCAAGGAGCACCTGAAGAAAGTTGTGATCCTCTGTGTGGTGTCCGAAACGGTGGGAGGCTGGAGAAGAAGCAAACGATATCTGAAGGTCTCCTGGAGGTAAAGTGCCAAGCATCTCTGGTCAGTGTATCTAAGGAAGCTGGCCAGGCTCTGGGGGCCCCTGAATAAGCAATGAAAACACCCTCGGATCTCATAGTAGACTGGGCATCTGAAGATGAAATGTAGCTCAGTCTCCACCTCCTGTAAGTGACAAAGCTGACAAATCCTATCCATCCTGTCAATGTGATGGTCTGTCTCCACTCGAAGCCTATGCAATCCAACCCTGAGCTGCCCGAGAGGGATCCTAATAGCATGCATCCAATGCTGGAGGGTATACTGGGGCCGAACAATGAGTCCATCTCTGATCTCCAGAAGGTGCTCAACGTAGAAGGCCATCTTTGGGCGTTGTCCGCCCGGAGGATTGATCCATGTAGTCTGAATGTACTTCTTGTAGATGTCCTCCTTGATGATTTTGTTGAGTTATTGCTAGTTTGGGAGAAGGTGCCCTAGGGCATTCAGTGAATACTGGAACGGGGGAAGATGATCCATCCGGATACCTGTAAGACCTATGAGTTTTGTCACACTAGTGAACCAACATTTGGTTCGTCCTGTCTGCATATGAGCGATGCTCTCCAAGGAGCAATAGGCCAAGTATGGGTACCTGTCTCTACCCTCTCTCGTGTCTACCAGCCCACGGATCCGATGAAGAAATGAGACTATCCTGAAGATCGCCTCTAGGGGGAAGGGCTTAGCCCCGAACTCTGCTAGGATGATGTTCTGAGGAACTGTCTGCTTGCACCGAATGAAGCAGCGCAAGAGAAGGGTCTGGACTCACTCCGCCGATGCCTAATCTGACTCCAGTAATGAGGGGACCCACACCTCTGATCCATAAAGAACGGTGGGGCGGATCAAGGTATCCATGATGTTCATCTTGGATGAAATGTCCTGGAAGTGGTGACAGAAGCATTGTCTCTCAAGAAGGGCCAGAGAACCATATCCTTTGTTTATCCTGGGCTGAAGAGTCAGCTGTAGACTGAAACGGGGACCTGTAAACTGCACTCCCATGTAAGTGTAACTGTTGACGACTTCGATTTATTCTCCATTGAATAGGAAGCGGAAACTCAAGATCTTCTTCACCCGATTTAAAATTATGACTTTGGTTTTGCTCAGGTTCACCGTCAGGCGCCGAAGATCACAAAAGGCTGCTAGGGCATCCAGTTGTCTTTGTAAGCCTTCCAGGGAGGAGGCTAGGAGGGCAATATCATCGGCAAAGAGTAGGATGGAGATCAATACATGGTGGAGAAGGCACCCATCAGATTCCTGGATATGCTCTCAGAGGAAAGATTCCAACTCATCAATGTAGATCCCGAAAAGAGTGGGGGAAAGTGGGCACCCCTGCTTGACTCCAATAGTGCTCCGGATGAACTCCGACATCCCTCCAACCGTGCGGAGACGACCAAGGACGGACTCGTAGAGGCGCATAATAGTAGTCAAAAGAGTCAACGAGATGCCAATCTCTCTCAGCCTCTGAAAAAGGTCCTCCCTCGGGACCGAATCGAAGGCCTTCCTGAAATCCACAACCCAATAGTACACTTTAGAGGACCGATGTCGGGCCTCCTCGATCGTCGCTCAAAGGGAGAAGATATGGTCAATGGTTTGATGATCCGGTTTGAAACCAGTTTGCCACCTGGCCCTAAGATGTCTCTGCTCTAAGAAGCTAGAGAGTCCCCTGTGGAGGGCAGTAGCATAAAGCTTGGAGAATGTGTGTCCGACCATGATCGTTCTGTAATTGTTCGGATCAGAGGTAGGTCCTGCCTTATGGATGGGGTAGATGATGTGGTGGGACCATCCATCAAGGAAGCCTTCTCAAATGACATGATTGAAGAGATCCACTAGGTAACCAACCAGAGGACGAAGCCCAAGTTTGAAGAATTCTACCTGGAAGCCTTCTTCGTCTGCGGCTTTGTTGTTGTTCATCGCCCAGATTGCCTCTTTGATATCTTTGTCGGAGAAGATGTGACAAGTGGCTGGGGGGGATACAACCTGAATGAGGGGTTGCCCGGGGATGTCATACAACTTGGAAGTGTGGGAGAACATGGAGGTGGGGTCAAGGTCGGTAGGGGTGGGGGATCGCCTGGAAATAATGGTGCCCCGGAATTCTTTAGGGGAGTGGGGAAGGAGAGCAGAAAGACCCTGTCTTCTGTGGGAAATAAAATGACGTTTCTTGCAGCGAAGGAGGCGGCAGTAGGCTGAACAGATGTTGGGGTACGACGGTAGGGAGTGTCTAAAGGCATGCCGAAGATCCTGGTGCAGAGATTTGCACTCCTGGTCATACCACTTATTCATAGAACATCCTCCCGGTTTGGGGGGGCAGCAGCGGAGCGGGTGGAGGAAGGGAAGGACTGGAGCTCAGCCTCCCAGATTGCAAATGAGAGGCATTCGTATTTGTCATTGACGGAATCAAGAGAGGCGAACTATGCTACAGGTGGAAGTGTGTGCTTGAGGGTAGAAGAGAAGACGTCAGGGTGGCCTTCCTCGAAACGGAAGAGGGTATGGGGTGGATTGTGCGGAATAGGGGGGATGTGCGAGGGATGTCAAACTGAAGTGAAAGTGAGAGAAGTGCATGATCAGCCAGGGGGATGGGTGTGATAGAAAAGTTTTTGATGTGAGGGAGAAGATCCGGGTTGGCAAGAGCGTAGTCTACCACACTCGCTGCCCCCCCATGGGGTCAGCAAGTAAAGAAGTGGGAGGATGGAAAGCAAGGGAGGCCGTTCAGGATTATCAACTCGTGAGACTCCCCCAGCTGCAGAAGGTGTTTTCTGTAGGCCGTGGTGGGGCCCAAGCTATCCTCTAATGTCTGGTGCATGCTCACCGAAGTCGGATCCACCCCTCGAGTGCAGAACACGTCCTTTGTACAATCATGAATGGGTATCTGGAGGTCTCTAGTTCGGGCATTAAAGTCCCCCATGAGAATGATATCTCCCACTGCTGAGTACTTGGTAATGTCAGAGTACAAGTCTGTGAAGGGGTCCCCCATCACTACTATGGATAGGAAAAGATGACGATACGGGGGGAAAGTAACACACCGCAATGTAAATTTCTCTCGGAGGGGAGACTCTGGCTCTAATCTGAATCCACATGAATCTCGCGTGATCGTCGGTCGCCACAACAGAGATTCTGCTTCTGAGATCATCTCTGGCGAGGCATGCAGCTCCTCCAGAACCTCTGACTCCACCTGAACTCCGTGTCTCCTGTCTCCAGGTCGAGGTCCACTGGTATCCTGTGATGTCAGGGAGAGGGCGGACTGGGCTCGCGTGTGTTTCGGTAACAAGTAGGATGTCTGTTGAAGTAAGGGCGTCATGAAGTAACCCAGGTGATGACCAGAAAGAGCCATTTCCATTCTAGCAGTGAACCGAAATACTCGTACCCTGTCTCCTCTCCGCTCGGGCCCCTCATTTAGAGCTACCGGTTTGAGGTACCCATCCCGGGGGGAAGGAATCTCGAACAACTGCTCGAAGATTTCTGATGACTGCCCACTTTCCTGCCTGTCTTGTTGCCACAACCTGTTCTCTGGCCTGTTTAAGTTCGACCACCTGTGTTCTTGTGAGGTCCTCATCCAGGAATACCTTGTCTGGAAGGGAGAACAATTTCCGCTTTGCCCAAAGCGCTCGAAGCCTATCTGTGGAGTTACGGAATTTGAGGAAAAGAGTAGAGTCCTGCCCCAACCATGCCCTATCCAGTGTTATATCGGGTATGTCCAGCATGTCACGAAGGAACCGGTGTCCTAGCTCCAGTGTGTCTAATGAAGGAATGGGTGGGGGAAGTCCCCTCACCTTGAGGTTTAGTTCTCTTGCTCGCCGGGTCCTTTCCTCCACTAGTTTAGCCTGCACAACCTCTTCCACCGCTGTAAGGGGTGGGGCCTTTTCTTTTCTTCTAACCACCTGTGCCCATGAACTTATATGTGATTCCGTTTCTTGTTTGAAAGATACCTGTTGTGATCTGATTTCTTCTTGTTTATCCTTGAGAACCTGAATTTCCGCCTGTAAGACCTCATCCTGCGGGCGTACCGCGATAAGTTCTCTGCACTCCTGCAACTTATTCTTTAGGAACAAGTTATCTTCCTCAACCAGCCCGACTCTGTCGGACAAAGTGCCAATCTCGGAGCAAAGCTTGCAGTTTTCCGCTTCAAGGAATTCCATTTTCCTCAGTAATTGCTTGATTTGGGAAGTCCAGAATATGAAGTCAGTTTCCAACGCGATGTCGGTGGGGCTATACACAGTTCTAGTCTCGTTGTGGCACTGCTGGAGATACTTAAGTTGCCCCCTGTCATTGAAATTCGGGGAAGGAGGAAATTCGCCCCCCCTGGATCCTTGTTTTCCTTCCTCTCCATCATGCCAGTCAACGGAAGTTGAAGCGTCGGGATGCAGTTGCGAGAGCGGAGAGGGAGGTAGCAGCTGCAGGGAGAAGCAGTTGCGGGAGACTACGAGAGGAGCACCGGGGGTGGCTGCAGGAGGAGCAGCTGCGAGAGGCTGCGGGAGGCTGCGGGAGGAGCAGCGGGGATGGGTTGCGGGAGGAGCAGCAGGAGGCTACGGGGTGAGCAGCGGGGAAGGTTGCAGGAGGAGCAGTTGCGAGAGGCTGCGGGAGGAGTAGCGAGGATGGCTGCGGGAGGAGCAGAGGGATTGTCGCGAGAGGAGCAGCGGGAGGTTGCGGGAGGAGCAGTTGGAGGCTGCGGGAGGAGCAACGGGGATGGCTGCAGGAGGGGTTGCGGGATGGTTGCAGGAGGGCTGTGGGATGGATGCGGGAGGTTGCGGGAGGAGCAACGGGGATGGCTGCGAGAGCAGCTGCAGGATGGCTGTGGGAGGTCTGCGGGGAGGAGGCGGGATGGCTGTGGGAGGGCTGCGGGGAGGAGCTGCAGGAGGTCTATGGGGAGAATCTACATAAAGGAAGGACACCATATAGAAGTAAGTCAAGATGTCATATTTGATGACAGTGTCGCATTCAAGAAATCTAAGGAACTTCCCATGGACTTTGATGATGAAGAACTTCCAGTATTTGAAGAAGAAGTTAACAAGGAAGAAGAATAATCTCATCATGAAGATGAGGATCCCAGTGAAGCCATTCAACTTGTGGTCCTCCCCGAATCAAGAAAGAGACCAAAATTGGTTGAAATCTACACTACTTGATACATAAGGTCATGGGGTAGCGAAAGTCTCATTTAGAGAAAGCAAGAAACCTAAAAGATATTATGGGTATGTTGCATACATGACAAAATTAATAGAAGCAGAACCATCCACTTTTGAAGAGGTTGTTAATCATCAGGAATGGAATGATGCCATGAATGAAGAGTATCAATCTATAATGAAGAATGAAGTTTGGGAGATCGTACCAAGGCCTGAAGGCAAATCTGTGGTAACTTCCAAATGGATCTACAAGATCAAACATGCGGCGGAAAGAAGTATCAATAAGTATAAGGCAAGATCTGTGGCTAGGGGCTTCTCTCAACAAGAAGGCATCAACTATGAAGAGACATTTTCTCCAACAGCAAGGTATATAACGATTCGTTCATTAGTCTCTCTGGTAGCATCGATGGGATGGAACATCCATCAAATGGATGTCAAAACTGCATTTTTGAATGGCACAATTGATGAGGAAGTCTATATAGAACAACCCTTGGGATTTAAAGTTAAAGACAGGAAGGCATATGCTTGCAGATAGAAGAAAGCATTAAATGGCCTCAAGCAAGCACCAAGGCCATGGTATGCTAGAATGGATGCATACCTACAAAGATAAGGCTTCACAAAAAGTTTTGTTGATCCAAACCTTTATATCAAGGTTGTAGATGTAGAATCTGTAATCATTCTTTTGTATGTAGATGATCTTCTCTTAATAGGTGTCGAAGGTTGAATTGAAGAATGTAAGAAGCAACTAGCAGCAGAATTTGACATGAAGGATCTAGGGTTGATGCATTACTATTTGGGACTAGAAGTCTGGTAAGGACCTGATGAAATTTATCTGGGTCAAGAAAAGTACATGATCAATATGTTGAAGAGGTTTGATATGACGGATTGCAAACCTATGACCACTCTGATGATCACAAACTTGAAGAGACTAAGGAGTTCTTAATTGAGCCCTGTGGATCCTTCCAAATATAGACAATTGATTGGCTCACTGATGTACTTGGTGAATACTTGACCAAACATATATTTTGCAGTAGACATTCTCAGTCAATTCCAGGTGGAGCCAAAGCATGATAATTGGATAGCAACAAAACATATACTGAGATATCTGCGAGGAACTATCCACTACTGCCTGAAATATGATAGGAGGAATGATGCCCACTTGATTGGATATACAGATTCAGACTAGGGAGGAAATGAGTAGGATGGAAGAAGCACTACAGGAGGATGTTTCAGTTTGGGATCCTCCATGATCGCATGGATGAGCAAAAAGTAAGACACAGTTGCTTTGAGTAGTGTTGAGGTTGAGTATGTTGCGGCCTGTGAAGTAAGCAGAGAAGCAGTCTGGTTAAGGAAGCTGCTATCCGCCCTATTCGAAGGACCGATGGACCCTACAGTGATACATTGTGACAACACCAGTTGTATACGATTGTCTCAGGACCCAATATTTCATGGAAAGATAAAGCACATAAAAACAAGTATCACTATATTCGAGAGCTAGTACAAAATGGTATGTTGCAACTACAGTATATATCCATCGATGAACAAGTAGCTGACATATTGACAAAATCTCTTCCTAACAAGAATCTTGTGTACTTGAGAGACAAGCTTGGCTTGGTTGATATATCCTCCCTAGTTGAGAGGGAGAGATAGGCACATCATTCTTATCTTCACTTGGGAAGACAGAATGGAGGATTAGGTAATCATCTGGCATCCTATACTCTTTGAGGATAAGGTAGGGCATCCAAGATAAGAGCAGTCGTGGACCGATATTCTTTGAGGACTAGCTATCCAAGATAAGAATAGTCCAAAGAAGGTCATACTTGGTGAGCACTCGAGTGGAGTATGTACCTTGAGAGACAATGATGATGGTGTCTATAAATCATTGGTCTCGTCGGCATTGTGCTCTAATCTTGTGGAGAGATAGAGTTGTTAGTCAAGGCCTTGCTATGTGACAATGCTGGTTGATATGATGTTAAACAGATGGGTTACCAATCCAACTCTTCTTATGACATCTCTTCAAATTGAGAATGTCCATGTACCTCTTATGAATACCTCCCTAGTTAAGAGGGAGTGTTGAAAAATGTGTAACTAGGTTCGGTCTTCATAAGTATGAAATGTATTTTTTATTCTTGTAAATTATAAAATGAAAGAAAAATTATTATTATTATTTTGGAGCATGGGTTTCATGCTCAAGGTCTTTTATTTTATAGGTCAAGCACTCGTTGAGTGCTTCTAGGGTTTGTCCAAGGTCAAGAAGTCAAAAGAGTCATTGTCATAAGTTGAAGACTCCATTGGGAACATTGTAACTTGTAAATAAAATTATTTGTCTTTAAAAGTGTCGAAATACCCTCCAAGACCAAGTTGGCCTGGCAGCTGGGAAGTCAGCTTAAATGAAGAGCCACGTCAACCCTTGAAGAAGCCTATATATAGAAGAGGTCTCGTCCTACTTTAAGCACTCACACTCACCACTCATTCTAGTGAAGAAAGAGGAAGGAAGAGGCATCGAAGAAGGAGGACGAAGGAGACTTATGTTTGGGCAAATTTTCTCTCACACATGCTAAAGAGGACTAGGGTTTCTATATTAGACCTAGGACATCCATCTACAATTTCGATCTTGGATAAAAGGAGGCAAAGAGGTCAAGCAAAGGTCACCAAGGGTCACTCTCAAGCTCCAGGAGTCAGGGAAAGGCAAGCGAAAGTCAAAGGAGGGCTTTAGAAGAAGAACGAAGTTCCCACGTGTGGCAGCTGCAGGAGGTCAAAAAGGTGCTACTGGAAGAGATTTGACTAAGTTTGACTAGATCGAAGTTGCCACATCATTCGAAGAGGTTGGTCTTGGTCTTGGAGGGTATTGGTCTCAGTCTTAAAGTCGCGGAATTCGTCAATTGAAGAATCTATAAGGAAGAGAAGATATTTAAGGGTTTTCCTCTCAAGAGGAGAGGTTATGGCCTTGGCTTGCAGCCTATATACTGTGTCATTGTTCTTCTTGTTTTGGTAGTTGTTTGATGCTTCACACATAATAATAAGGAACAAAACTAATAAGTAAAAAGGAATCACAAGCAATTATCAAGTAAAGAGAATTAATCATAATCATTGCCCTATTGAATTATCAACGCTCCTCCCTTGCTTTGACCTAGTGAGTACTTTGGAAGCATTTCTTCCCACGCATTTTCATAAAACCCTAGGTCTTGCACAAGCCTTTCTTAGGTCTTTCAAAGAGAGCGCAGAGCCTCTAGGAAGTGTTAAATCATTACATAGAGCTCCTTTGAGAGGTTCAACCTCATCTTCTGGAGTCCTGACCTTAGGCATACCTATTATCATTGTTAATTTCAAACCCTAGGTCTTGATCTTCTCACCCCAAGGTCTTTCTTGAAGAGTGTGTTAGATTATTTGAAACATTGAGCCCTTATTGTGTCTCTCATTGAATGGGCTTTGTGAAATCACTTCATACCTAGTTGCTGACATATCCATTTCAAGCTCCCATCGATGAAAGTTCGTAAAGAGCGAGGGACCTTGACTAAGGTGACAGTGGGTCATTGTCCCATTGTGGTCACTTAGTCTAGTAGTTGTCCCTTAGGTTTCCCTTCCTTAAGGCTCTGCTAGATTGTATGGTAACATTTTTAGTGTTGTTGTTGGGGAGGAAGCAAGTCTCCCTCCTTGGTCAAATATTTGAATAGGTGATTCTTTCAACAACAATATAGATCCTCTTATGGCCACTCCATTGGAAGAACGAAGCTCTTCTTCTTCATTGAGCTTCAAAATTCAATGCTTGGAGAGTGAAACAAGCATTCTTCAAGGCAATTTTCATTAACCCTAGCGACCCCCATGTCATTAATATATAGAAACCAACATGTTGATCAAGCATTTTCCCACCTTAGATATACCATGGATCTCGCAATATCCAGGTTTCGAACACACGAGGGACATGCCAACATTCGATGGGGATCCACTTTCAGTAGCTAACCATATAATAAGTTTCATAAGGTATATTTCAAGGCGCAATATCACTCAACTTCAAGACAAGATGGAATTGTTTGTCCTATCCATTGCTTTGGATATCATGTGAGCACAGAAGTATTTCCTTTCTGTCTATGTTGTTTGCATGGTTTTTCTTTCATAAAGGAGTAGGTTTAAAAACAAGGGGTCACCACAGGGATTTGCTAGGAAAACAAGGGGCCAACCCCTTGTCCACTAAGTTTGAGGTCCATTCTCACATCATGGCACACTTTGGACTTCATTAGGCCTCCTCAAAGGCCCAACGACTCACTTAATTGATCATTCTACCATCTTCAGAGGCTTATTATTGTGTTATTGAGCTATCTTGGTGGGCTTGTCACCAAGGAATGTTATTGTTGTACATTATTTTATTATTTGGGGCTCAATTAGGCCAAATTAGGCAAATCAAACTTATTAGTGATTGTATAAATACAAGTGAGGTGATTCACTTTCATCGTCATTGTGAAAAATCCTAAATCTGGATTCCTACTACAACAAATTTGAATTACTTTTCCTATTATTTTTCATAATTATTTCATTACAGTGAAATATTGAAGTAATTACTGAAGCAATCTACACAAATAATGTTGTGAAATAAATCTAAGTGTTGAAACAAACGGAACAAAATACAATGAAAAACATCCACATTTGACACAGTTAATTTTGGACTAAGTCCCCGAAAAAAACCAACTTGGGAAAACCGGTGCAGCAAATCTGAGGGTTTTGTATTATTAAGCAGCAGAATCTTGAGTACAACTAGGGTGCCAATATCTGGCTCACCCTTCAAAGAAAATCTCGGCAACAGAAGAAATATGAGATATGCCTCACTCTGCAAGTCCCCGGCTGATCCGGAGCAGTGCTGGTGAAGCCCCTCTCTGCCTCTGTGTGATGCCTATGCTGCTACTGCGTAAGCCTGCGTGGGCAAGCTAAGGAACTACGTCACCTCCTCCTATGCAACGATCAAGTTGATCTAGAACTAAGTTTTGGCCCTCCTAGCTTAGAAACCTCAGCTTCCAACTATCTCTGGACTGAATCTACAAGGCACTACATCACTTCTGCGTGATCCCCTTCAGGGACTGCGTCACCCCTCCAGATGACTACGTTGCCTCTACTGCGCCACTGCTGCCTCTACTGCGCCACTGCTGCCTCTCTCTCTGAAATGTACTCCTGGTCCTCCTGGCCAGTTACTGCATCTGCCCCTCTCTGGAACTGATCACTAGATCGAAATCACTTAGCCAACCCTGCCCTAGTGATTCGATCTTGATCAAAAGTTGTGTCTCTCTGACAAGCTCGAAAATGCCAAATGCTTAGTGTGTTTTCCATAGGCCCCTCACCCTCCTTCTTATAATCTATCGTTGACCCTTCAACGGCCAAGATTAAAACATAATCAAGGGCTAAGATTAACTGGGAGTTGATCCATGACTTTATCTAGAAGATTCACACTTAGTTTAATTAATACCCTTTAGTTTAATTAATACATTAAAAAACGATTAATTAATTTAATTAAACCATCTCTAAGTGGAATTTTCCAAAATCCTTTCTGGGTATTATGGAATACATGTGTCTTAGCCTATATACAAAATTACAAGGCTAGAGCACATTCGATGCTACCATAAATCAACAGTCATCTCTTGAGAGATTTTTGCACTTTTTGTTGGGGTGAACTTTTTGAAGTTTCTTGATGCACTATGATGTCTAGATTTTCGCTATTGTCTTTGGAGCTTCTTTCTAATGCAAAGTTGATGAATGGATATACTCTCTCTCTCATGTAAGTAAACTTTTAATGTTATTCTTGCTATCTTACTTGTCAAATGCATGTATAATGCTATCATTATTCTTGTATGGGTTGATGTAATGCGAAATTCTTCTAGGACCTTGAATAAGTGATTTGAGGCATGCATTTCTCTTTGAGGGATTGGGTGAATGTTCCTAGAGGCACTTCTTAGGTTGAAAGACCTCGAAACTTCATCTCTTTGGCAAATTTGAAGTAGAAATCTCTAATTACCTAGTTGTTGCCCTTGAATAGGCTAATGAAGGTTAATTAGGGCTCCTTAGCTCACGAAATTCCTCAATCTAGGTGTATCTTGACTCCATTAAGCCCCCTAAGCAAGGAACTGATGCTCGCATCCTCTTGGTGGTCAAATTTATCTTTCGTTTCTTCACTTTTCCACATTCTAGGCCGAACCCTAGAGGTTCACCTAGGGCATTACACGAATTGCATTGTATCCATCCAAACCCTTCCATTTTTGGTCCACTACTGCGCTAGGCTTTTCTCTAGAGGTCCCACCAAGTTTGAGGCGAATTCGACAGTGGAATCTCGAGATATAGCAAGTCCTAGCCACAAGACCAATTCTTGTCCTAGGTTGATTTGGGTTAGTGTCCTCGTTTGGATCATTGCATTCAAATCTCAAAAGAAAATTAGCCCTTTGATCCTATGCCCTACCCTAATTAGGTAAAGCCTATCATTGCTTGATCAACTCCATATCCTTGACCTAGTTTTGGGCCCCCCTGACTCTGTGTGGTCCCGCAACTTTGTAACTCCAATTCCACAAGGATTACATAGAAGCCTCTTATCCATAAGGATCCTTAGGTCTAGGAAGCCCCTTGTTAAGGCTCATCCTCCAAACCTAGGCTCAAGAATCATCTTAGCCCTTCCTAGAGAACCCATCACCTTACTTTTGAAGCAAGCAAGCTATCCAATTGAGCCTATCTTGTGAATAGGCCATAGGAATCACTCTCTATCCACTCATAGATTCATCCTTCCTAGTGATTCCCCCTATACCGGGTCTCCTCTCATCAGTGAAAGTCTATAAAGAGCAGGGAGCCTTAGTTGAGGTGACAGTGGGCTATCACGCCATCGTTGCCCCTTGACCCCTAGTAGTTTCTCTATAGGATCCCATCCTAGGACCCCTGATAGTTTGAGTGGTAACAGACCCTATGGTCAAAACCCTCCTCCTAGCACATATATAAATAGAA
Source organism: Pinus albicaulis (assembly GCA_034641835.2). NCBI lineage: Eukaryota > Viridiplantae > Streptophyta > Pinopsida > Pinales > Pinaceae > Pinus > Pinus albicaulis. The sequence continues at coordinate 520,243,450 of CM076572.1, read as the reverse complement.
GTTCAACTAACCTCATTTGGCATCTCATCCATCACATCAATTCGATCTAAAACAAGGAGATTCATCCACACGTGCAAAGGAGAAAAGAGGAAGAATATTTTGAGTTGACCAACTCTCTTATCTTTTGTTTCACCATCATTGACTTGGGATTATTTGCTTCTGTTTTATCGATATTTTGACTGGTTTTGGAGGCCGATAGTTTCAATGGTTCGTTGACTCCATTTGACTGAAAGTATGATCTTGTTCTAGCTCGCTAACTGGGGATTGACTGCAGGTCAACTTCTGTGCTTTGGCCGAAATCTGATTGTGGTTCCTTGACTGAGATTTGACAAAATTTTGGCCCCTTTTGTTCCGCTGCCTCATGCTGAAATTCGGCCGCTCTATTGTAGACTTTGACTTGGACTAGCGTTGACTATTTTCTCTCTCCGACTACTTTGACATTGGAAATATTGAGGTCAGAAATTGGAATTTTGTTTGGAATATGTTGATGTACATTTTAATGAATTGAACTCTCTCATAAGGAAAGATTGTTGGGTTTTCCCCTTGTGTGTTTTGCCTTGGTTGCTGACCTAAATTTTGGTGTCTCTTGTCTTATTGTTTACTATGATCTCTATTGCTCTACTAAATAAATTAATGGTTGAAAAATTTCGTGTATAACGGCTTAATGATTGAATGGTCTAAAGAAGTCTAATTGTATCATTGTATGTAGTTCTCAGTTTGAAAAATTGCACTAGTCTTGATTGCACTAGAAAATCAACACATTGCACATGTTCCTATGCAACAGTTCTTGAGGGCATCCACACTCATGGAGCACGTATTTGATCTTCTACCATTGATTCTACCTTGGGATGATCACACTTCATGGGGTGCCATAGTCTAAAAGTCCACACATGTAATGGAATTGATATCTTGAGGATCTATTCATATATTGAATATTCACATGTGGGACACTTCATGGAGGCTACACATATGGATGAGGTTATTCATTTGCACATCTACTCATGGATCAATTTGAGGAGATCATTTGTACACGACCCTTACTGCTTTACTAAGGTTATTCCACTTTAGTCATTCTTAAACCAAAAGGAGAACAAAATTGACCCCCTTTTTTTCTTAAACCAAAAAGAGAAAAAAAGTGGCCCCTTTCTAACATTTTTTTCTTCTCGTAAAAAAAAATATATTTATGCTCATAAGAGAAGAATCCTTGGCCCAAAAAATGTCACATCGCCTTAATAAAAAATTCTCGTTTGTATGATCCTAGCCAACCTAGCTTCGGCGATCTGATATAAACTCAACACCTGTAATTCCGAGATCAATTCAAAGTTGGGGCTCTGATACCATGTTAGAATTCCCAAACCCAACACCTAGTATTTGGTTCCCAGCAATTATTAATTGAACGAATACACGGCTAAATTCCTAACCAAAAATATTGACCAGAAGAAAAATTACTCACTTTGAATCACATACACAAACAGATTTATGCCCAATCAACAATTCTTCATTAATGAATTAATCACAGAACTTACTTGGACTCTCACTATGGGATAATGGTCCAACTGAGAAACTCAAGATTACAAAACTAATCACTAGCCTCTCTGCACTCTCTTGTACCCAGCACATGCTCACTAAGAAGCCTCTCTCAATCTTGTGTTTGTTATTATGTCTTAGCCTCAACACTTAGTCTCAATTTATAACTTTCCTAAGCTAAGATTGACGTCCAAAATTAGCTCGTCAAGTTAACTGAAGATAAGTGACTTTAGTTTAGTTAACTTTCTTATATTTAGCTTTCATTCTTTAATTCAAGTATAAGTCATAAATTTGGATTGCTTTACATGCACATCTCATGCATGTCACATGCAACACATTCATATGCTTGCAACTCACTTGCACACTCTACATGTCGCATGCAAGTTCTTAAAGAGGAAAATCAAGGTTCTTCTACTCAAGACACAAGGTTATAAGTACCTTTCGAGCTACAAAAATCAACACACTTTCTTCTTCTCTTCAATTGTTGAGTCTCTCACTCCTCGAGAAAATCGCTTCCTCAATCACAATTTTGTCTTCACCTCTCCTGTAGGTTTACTTAAAATTTCATCTTGGGCAAAATCCCTAACCCTCAGTCTCCAAAGTGATAGACAACTAGGATTTATTCCTAACCCACTTAGATCAATTATAAAAATCAAATATGAGTCACTTAAATAATTAAATTATTTATCCTTATAAACTTAGCCTAATGGCCAACATTAATCAATTAATTTAATTAATGTGTTTTTCCTAATTCAAACTTAGGAAAGAAATCACAATAACACTTACTCCTCTCAAGCAAACACCTAAAGAGGCAATCCGACATCTTTTGCATACAAAGACACCAAGCCTATGCAGAAACACCTATTTGAGCTAATAACATGAACAACTACATGACTTTATTAATTAGATTATGATTGTAACGAACTCCATATTTCATCATTGTTGACTTGCCCATCAAAGTTAGTTAGATGAAAGCTTCATCAAGAATTGTTTTCCTAGAATATTTCAATGTAACCTCCTAGAGGAAATTGTGGATCTCAACAAACTCTTTTCCATTTTTGTAAGAAGTTTGTTGAGGAGGTTAGGGATGAATATTTTCTTGATTGTCCTTAGAGAGAATAGTGGATCTAGAAAAATAATTCAATGTTTATTGAAGAAGGGAGATAAAGTTTAAACCTATATAAGGTTTTAATCTCTCCATTCATATTTGGGAATTTTGATCAATGAAAGAGCTCTAAGCTCATGAATTAAAGGTGATCTTACCTTTTGTCTAGCCTTGTATAAATGTTTGCATAACTTTGTTATGTGCGGCATTCTCTTCTAGGCACACCATTGGAAGCTCTATTTTGCAAGTTTATAAATGTTGTGTAAATTTCCATAGATGTTCTATGCTTGATGCAACTTTACTTTTTATTTCCAATATCAAACAACAATCACATAAACAAGAAAGTAAAATGTTGATAGAACATACCAATAGATCGACAGAAGACAAGCCAAAAATGTACTTAACTTAATCAGCAAAATATATGTGTTGTGGTGCATTACGGCAGTCAACAGGATGCTTCAACCAGCAAAGTCTCGATACGGTCAGCCAACCAGAAGTGTCACACAACCCTCTCGGGCAGCTATATCAGTGAACCCAAAGTCAACGAAAGTCAACGTTGTCCCAGTCAACGGTCAACGCAAAACAACAGCAGCAAAAAGTCAACGTAGCACGGTCATAGTCAACAAGCAACCTTGATTTCTATGCCAATAAATGTGGACTGCAGAAATCAGAATTTTGACCAAGATTGGGGTCAGTTTGACCATGTGTTGACCAGAGTCAACGCTGGTCAACTCTGCACTGAAAACCCTAGGTCAAAAACATAAATTCCTTTTGTTGTGTTTCCCACGTGTGGAGAAGAAGAGACTCCAAGTGATGATCGGACCAATCAGATGAGGAGACAGAATGTGTGATGATGGATGGTGAAAATGACCTCCAACGTTGACCTATATATATCCACTAGTGAGGATGTGTGACACATCTATTGGGGCTTCAAGCCTGCATTACAATTCTGGCCGGCCTTGCACATAAGTGGAATTAATTCAAAATAAATGTTCTGCTCATCGGATCAAGATGATCTTTGGATCGATCTTGCACCTCTCCGAAAGAGGAATCCAATAAAAATATTGGCATCTTCATCTGAGCATCACAACATGGAGTGTGGACCTAGTTGTCCAAAATTAACATGTTGTAGTCAATCAAGGGGCATAGAAGTGTTAGAAAATCAGAAAGGCAGAAAGATTTTCTTGTACTTGATAATTTACTTGTGATGTTTCAACTTTCAGACTTCTTATTAGTTTTCTTATTATCTTCTTTTTTCTTTGTTCATCAAGCAATTACCAAAGCAAACATAGATCAAGGACACCAGATATAGGCAGACAGCCAGGGAAAAATGATCCTATTTTGACCTGGTAGCAGCAACAGCTCTATGCATCACTTTCTTGGTCCCAGTAACTTTGTTCTTGCTTTAGAGACTTCGATCTTGGTTGAGAGACTTCAATGACTTCGATCTTGACTTAGAAACTTCGACTTTGACCCAATACAACTTCTTGAGGCAGCAGCACCCGACAATAGCAACTTCGACCTATACTTCTCTTGGCAGTGGCATCATGCAGCAACTGGCAGCGGCATCACAACAAGAACTTCGATCTTCCAATATAGGGCACAAGAGAGAGAGAGAGACCAAAATTTCGATTTTCCTTTCTTCTTTCACCTTGACCAAACTCGCACTTCTTTAGTCCTCTTCCTTCACTTCGCACTTTTCCGGCTTCCTACGAGATATCGAACTTCCTTGAGATGTTCTCCACCAAATGAATTCGATTTATTTCTTTTATAGCCTTTAGGTGAGGTCGAATAGCATTCCTAGAGGCCAACTTGATCATCTTGAAGCCAACTTGGTGTGGAGCTGACATAAATCATATTTGACTCAATACTAAACCTCTTTACATAATTGAAAAGCTCAAGAAGGGCCTTTTTAAAAGTACAATGACTCTATAGACTCAGAATAAATCCTAGAAGTCCTCAATGGGGACTTTGACCTAAAGCATAATGACCCAAGCATGAAACCCATGCTTTAATAAGTCATTGTAATAATAATAAAAATTATTTTCTTTATTCTTTTGACAAGTACATTACATAGTGACTCCAATACATTAATGAAGACTGAACCTAGTTCATTCTTCAACACTCCCTCTTAACTAGGGAGGTATTCATAATATACAAGTACAAGGAAGATCTCAAACTATGTGAACTATGAAGAATTTTTAGGCACCTCAATGCCATGGACTAGATTCCTGACCAGGGAAATCTATCCAAGGTCTCTCAACAATTTAGGCACCGCAATGCCACGGACTAGATTCCTGACCAGGACAATCTATCCGAGTGGGACAAAGACGGACTAAAGCTTTCAGCCTCTCTAGGTACCATCAGGCTTACTTACTAACCATCAACCCAGGGACCCGGGTGTGTATCCGAGGTCAGAGCTTTATGACCAACACCACCCTCTCTACTTCGGGACCTAGACATCAACACAAAGTATCAGCCAAATGTCCTCCCAGGTAATGCTTCATTCATAAAGCCTCAACAACAAATCTCTCCAGATCAAACTGATCGGTAAGCGGCATGCTATCAAAATTTCAAGAGATTTAGCTGTACAAACACAACCCCAATCAGTAATACACTTTCCTTTCCTACTTCACATGCAATAACATATCCTTCAAAATGCATTCTCCAATCAAGACTATAATATGCCCTCCCTCTCAACCAAGGAGATTCCTTCTATCCAGGCCCCCTCTTAACTTAGGGAGATCAGCTTCTTCTTATGACATTGGAGAATCTTTCATGGCTTCCATCCTTCTCATCATGCATATCATATCAATTTCTCTTACGAACATCTTCACCATCTTGAAGATGATGCACCTGCACAACTTAAATAGCAAGTACAACCAGATCTATAGAAGCATGAAGTTAGCCATATCAAAAAATTGTAATAACAAAACCATTAAAATTTACAAACATAATCAGCAAGAGACTATAATTCAATATTTCAACTTCTTGCCCAGGTTTTGTTACAAACCCTAAATCACATCAATAGCTAAATCAAAATATCAATCTCATTATATCTAGGGTCTTAACATTAATTTCAACGATATGACAAGTCCTTTTAAATAGCAAACCCTAGAAACAAATCAGATTAATGCATTTATCAATTTTTAGAATTCATATGTTAGACTTCCTACTAGGATTTCATGTAACCCTAGATTTCATACATGAGTTTCAATAATCAAAACAAGTCACAGCATAATCAACTAGCTTCTACTAGGGTTTGATGTAAACCCTAGGGCCTAGATTTCCATCTACAAAATTCTCAGCAATCATTAAATAGATTCATAGATACCAGATTGTTATACATACTAGAGAATTTAACTACTACTAAGGTTTAGCTGCAAAACCCTAGATTTTCCAAACAACATCATCCTAGAATATCAAATTCATACAAGGGCTTAGATTAAACCCTAAGACTTATGACCATCAATAATTAGGTCAACACATGCACATCTAGGTCTTCATCATCAAGGATAGGTGAAAATTTCTTAATCTAAGAAACCCTACTGCTAACCATTGATTTACTTTTCCCACTTGATTATTTATACAAGTTATTAATCTGAATATTCAGAAAAACTCCGAAGTAAACACAAATAGCAGCCTACACATACAAATCATTTAATGAATATAATGCTCATATGACAAAGTGACAGATTTTTCAGACAAATGTCCCTAGAAAAACCCAATGCAGGAAAACCGGTGCAGCTAGCTCTAGAAGGCTTTATTATTATACAGAATCTAGATCCAACAATTTATGGGCACCAGACATGGTTAGCCCTACAGATAAAATCACAACAACAATACCTCTTTCACTCGGAGACAAAAAATATGGTTGATTCATGTTGAGATTTTGGGGTAGCATTGGATGTGCTCTAGCTCCCAAATTTTGTGGAGGAGTTGGAGTACATGAGATCTCCATGACCCAGAAAGCGTTTGGACGAATTCCATTAGGTTTAAGAGATATTCAAATAATTAATCTTTTTAATTAAGGACCCTAAGTCTAACTTAGGAAAATTAAAAGATTAAAGTGAATTAAATTAACCATGTGATGAGAATGACTTAAGTGATGCGGATCAAGCAACTGTCGATTAGAGATTAGATCACGATCGTTGGTTTCCCAATGAGAAAAGTATAAGAGGAGGGCTTGGGGTCAATTGGAGAACACACACATTGGTGAAGCACTGAAGCTAAGCTGAAATTCTAGGGCGTGGTTTGCTAAGAATTTCAGAAGGAGTTTGCAGTGCGGTGAGGGGCAGTATTGGCAAGGGGATGGTCTGATCCTAGGCCAAGAGTACAATAGCGGCAGAGAGGCAGCATACTGAGCAACGCAAAGGCAACCCAGAGCCACACAGTCCAGTAGAGGCCACGCAGAGGCAACGCAGAGGCAGCAGGAACCACGCAGGGCTGACACAAGCCCATTCAAGGCAGAGTTGGGGCAACGTAATCCCTTCAGGGGTGACGCAAGACCTTCCAGAGTAGTGCAGAGGCTGACGCAGAGGACTAAGGAGCAGTGCTAGGGTTTCCGGTGGGCCAGAAAGGGCTCGAGTTCTGTAAATCTCGTTTGAGGGTGTGAATCAACCATATTTTATGTCTACGAGTGAAACACGTATTGTTGCTATGCTATTCCTTGTTCGAAAAATCTGTGTCACTTTGTCACGTGAGTGTGCTATTAAGTAAAAGATTTGTATGTGTAGGGTGCTATATGTATTAACTTCAATATTTTTCTGAATGATCAAATTAATAACTTGTGTATTTAATCAAGTATTAGAAGTAAATCGAGAATTAGCAGTAAGGTTTCTTAGATTAAGAAATTTTCACATGGTATCAGAGGGATTGCAGATCAAGCTAGATCTCCAGCAAAACAGCTAAGGAAATTTTTGCTGCAGAGTAGCAGCTGAAGTAGTAGAAGATCAGGAGAGGGCAGCAAAGCATCAAGAGGACACAGTCCCAACAGAGGCTACGCAGGGGTTGACGCGGTCCCAACTGGGTGATGCATAGACAGCGCAGTGCCTTCCAGAGGGACGCAGGAGTAGCCTGCGTTGCGCAGAGGCTGCGCTGAGCCAGTCTGCTCACACAGAGGCCAGCCAAAGGGACGCAGTCCAGTTTCGAGTTGTGCAGAGTTGCCATGGTCCGGAAATTTTCAGCAGTTGCTGGTGTGGTGGAGATTTTGTCGGTGCAGAATCGTGCCTAGCTAGGTTGTCAAAGAGCAGGAGGAGAACAGTTGCTCAGCAGATTTTTGCCAAAGAAATCTGAGGATCGATCGTAGGGTGATCGAAGAGACCTGATTCGTAGAATTTGGCAGATTTCCAATGGAGGAAATCAATTGTCAAGAGGGTGCCTTTCTCGCCAAGGACCCTAGATCTGAGTTTCTGTTGACGGTAGCAATAGAAGCAGGGAGAGGAGGATCTGTTCCGACAGATTATTTCTGAGCAGATTGTGCCACAAAGACTGCGTGATCAGGATAGGTTGGACAGCCTGTCCAACTTTGCTATCTGGAAGGCCACAGTCCTGACAATCTTGGAGGCATACGGTATACGGGAGCATGTAGAGAGCGTCGTAGCTACACCAACCGATGCGACTCTTCTCGCGAAGCATAATGAAGCAGCGGCACATGCCAAGCACTTCATCATGGACGAGGTTAAGAATCATGTGGTACCACACATAGCCGAGAAGAAGACGGCTAATGATATGTGGAAAGCTTTAACCACACTATATCAAGGGAAATCCATCCAAAAGAAGATGCTTCTAGAGAACCAGATGAGGTTGTTTATGATGACCAAGGGAGAGGAAATCGATCATTTCCTCTACAGGCTGCAGGTGATTCGGGATTAGCTAATTGCCATGGGGGTCAAGGTGGATGATGATGTCATGGTCAGGACTGCTCTAAATGCAGTCACATAGGATTGGGAAACGTTTGTCGAAAGCATCTTGGGCAAACAGGACCTTCCAAACTGGGATGACATGTGGGCTATGCTCCGACAACAGGAAATCCATCATATGACCAAGAGACAAGCCAGCACCGGACCGAGCAAGGTGAAGGAGGAGCAGGAAGATGCAGCGCTGGCATCAAAGAAGCAGCAAGGGAAAAAGAAGCGTGATCTATCTAAGATCAAATGTTTCCAATGTGGTGAACTTGGACACTTTACCAGCAATTATCCTCAAAGGAGGAAGGACAAGGAAGCTTCTAGTTCCAAGTTTGCGGTAGCAGACGATGGTTCCAACAATGATGTAGCCATGAGCGCTTATGTACCTCGAGAGAAGAGGTGGGGAGATATTGATCTGTAGAGCAGCTACAGAGTGGTGGCGGGATCCTTGAGTAGCCCAACTATTGGATCACATCCGTGCTACGGGAGCCTTAACACTGTAGCAGGAATGACTGAAGTAGTGGGTGCAGAAGGATCACAGTGAAGTGGATGGCAGAGGCTGGGACGTTGTAGAGGGAGCAGTGTAGTGCAGCGGCAGCAATAGCATAGAGCCAACAGCGCAGAGGGGCTAATGGGACTTCAACAGCTCAGAGGAGGCATGCTTACGCAGTGCAGAGCTGCAACAGTGCAGTGGCTTCAGGGGGATAGCGCAAAGCAGCAGCCTAAGGAGCTTCAGTGATGAGATGCAACCCGACTGACTTGTCTGACATTGGGCAAAGGTCCTTCAGTTGCTTACTCTTGGCAACTGAGTTGCAGTGCAGCAGTTGACAGCACGATGCAGCAATTTGAGAGGGAGTTGCAGTACGGATGTAGTAGTGATGGTGGCAGAGTCATGGGCAGCAGTACAGAGAGCAGCAACAGCGCAGTGATGAAGGGCAGCATGCCAAGCATCAGCGCGGAGACTGATGCCAGAGATCAGAGCAGTACTTCGGGGTGATGTATTGCTAGAGCACATTCCTCGCTAAGAGGGAGTGTTGAGATTTTGGGGTAGCATCAGATGTGCTCTAGCTCCCAAATTTTGTGGAGCCGGAGTACATGAAATCTCCAAGACCCGGTAAGCGTTTGAAAGAATTCCATTAGGTTTAAGAGATATTCAAATAATTAATCTTTTTAATTAAGGACCCTAAGTCTAACTTAGGAAAATTAAAAGATTAAAGTGAATTAAATTAAACATGTGATGAGAATGACTTAAGTGATGTGGATCAAGCAACTTCTAATCTTAGTCGTCGATTAGAGATTAGATCACGGTCGTTGGTTTCCCAATGAGAAAAGTATAAGAGAAGGGCTTGGGGTCAGTTGGAGAACACACACATTGGCAAAGCACTGAAGCTAAGGTGAAATTCTAGGGCGTGGTTTGCTAAGAATTTCAGAAGGAGTTTGCAGTGCAGTGAGGGGCAGTATTGGCAAGGGGATGGTCTGATCCCAGACCAAGAGTACAACAGCGGCAGAGAGGCAGCATACCGAGTAGCGCAGAGCCAACCTAGAGCCACGCAGTCCAGCAAAGGCCATGCAGAGGCAGCAGGAGCCACGCAAGGCTAAAGCAGGCCCAATCAGGGCAGCGCAGGGGTAGCATAAGCCCTTCAGGGGTGATGCAGGCCCTTCCAGAGCAGCACAGAGGCTAAAGCAGGCTAGGAAGGCTGACACAGATGGCTGAGGAGAAGCGCTGGGGTTTCCAGAGGGCCAGAAAGGGCTCGAGTTCTGTAAATCCCGTTTGAGGGTGTGAAACAGCCATATTTTGTCTACGAGTGAAACACGTATTGTTGTCGTGATATTTCTCTATAGGGTGAACTAGTTTGGTGCCCAGATATTGTTGTACTTAGAATTTGCTTAATAATAAAATCCTCCAGAGCTAGCTGCACCTGTTTTCGCGCATGGGTTTTTCCAGGGACATTTGTCCAAAAATCTGTCACTTTGTCATGTGAGTGTGTTATAAAGTAAATGATCTGTATGTGTAGGCTGCTATATGTATTCACTTCGATATTTTTCTGAATAATCAAATTAATAACTTGTGTATTTAATCAAGTAGGAGAAGTAGATCGAGAATTAGCAGTAGGGTTTCTTAGATTAAGAAATTTTCACAATTCACACCCTCAAACAGGATTTACAGAACTCGAGCCCTTTCTGGCCCACCGGAAACCCCAGCGCTGCTCCTTAGCCCTCTACGTCAGCCTCTGCACTGCTCTGGAAGGGCCTACGTCATCCTCTTTGGGCTTACGCTGCCCTTGCACTGCCTTGACTGGGCCTGCGTCAGCCCTGCGTGACTCCTATTGCCTCTGCGCTGCCCCTAACTGGGCTCTGGCTGGACTGCATAGCACTGGCTGCCCTCTGCGTTGTTGGATATGTTTCCTCTCTGTTGTTGTTGTATTCTTGGCCTTGGATCTAAAATCCCTAGGCAATATTGCCTCTCGCTGCACTGCAAACTCTTCCTGAAATTCTTAGCAAACCACGCCCTAGAATTTCAGCTTAGCTTCAGTGCTCCGCCAATGTGTGTGTTCTACAACTGACCCCAAGCCCTTCTCTTATACTCTTCTCTTTGGAAAACCAACGATCGTGATCTAATCTCTAATCAACGACTAAGATTAGAAGTTGCTTGATCCGCGTCACTTAAGTCATTCTCATCACATGTTTAATTTAATTCACTTTAATCTTTTACTTTTCCCAAGTTAGACTTAGGGTCCTTAATTAAAAAGATTAATTATTTGAATAACTCTTAAACCTAATGGAATTTTCCCAAACGCTTTCTGGGTCTTGGAGATCTCATGTTACTCCAGCTCCTCCACAAAATTTCGGAGCTAGAGCAAATTCGATGCCACCCCAAAATCTCAACACTCCCTCTTAGTGAGGAGTGTGCTCTAACAATACAACCACACCGAAGTACTGCTATGATCTTTGGCATCGGTCCCCGCACTGATGCTTAGCCTGCTGGCCTTCATCACTGCGTTGTTGTTGCTCTCTGTACTGTTCCACATGACTCTTCCACAGTCACTGCTACATCGGTACTGCAGCTCCCTCTCAAATTGTTGCATTGTGCCACCAACTGTTGCACTGCAACTCAGTTGCTGAGAAGTAAGCAACTGAAGGACACCTGCGCAAACATTGACAGACAAGTCAGTCGGGTTGCATCTCATCACTGAAGCTCCTTTTGGCTGTTGCTCTGCGTTGTCCTACTGAAGCCACTGCACTGCAGCAGCTCTGCACTGCGTAAGCATGCCTCCTTTGCGTTGTTGAAGTCCCATCATCCCCTCTGCGCTGCTGCTTCTACGCTACTACTGCCTCTGCACTGCGTTGCTCCCTCTACAGCGTCCAGCCCTGCCCTCTGTTTCACTTTGATCCTCTACACCCACTGCTCCAGTCATCCTTGCTACTGTCTTAAGGCTCCCGTAGCACGTATGTGATCCAAGAGTTAGGCTACTCAAGGATCTTGCCTCCACTTTGTAGCTGCTCTAAAGATCAATATCGCCCCAACTCTTCTCTCGAGGTACATGAGCGCTCATGGCCACATCATCTTCGGAGCCATCATCTTCTTGAGCTACCGCAGCCTTGGAACTAGAAGCTTCCTTGTACTTTTTCCTTAGAGGACAATTGGTGGAGAAGTGTCCAAGTTCACCACATCTAAAACATTTGATCTTTTACAGATCCCGCTTCTTTTTCCCTTGTTGCTTTTTAGATGTCAGAGCTGCATCTTCCTCTTCCTCCTTCTTCACTTTGCTTGATCTGGTGTTGGCTTGTCTCTTGGTCATTCGATGGATTTCCTCTTGTCGAAGGATAGCCCACATGTCGTCCCAGTTTGGAAGGTCCTATCTGCCCAAGATGCTTTGGACAAATGTTTCCCAATCATCTCTGACTGCATTTAGAGCAGTCCTCACCATGACATCATCATCCACTTTAACCCCCATGGCAATCACCTAATCCCAGATCGCCTGCAATCTGAAGAGGAAAGGATTGATTTCCTCTCTCCCTTAGTCATCATAAACAACCTCATCTGGTTCTCCAGAAGCATCTTCTTCTGGACGGATTTTCCTTGATACAGTGTGGTTAATGCTTTCCACATACCATTAGTCGTCTTCTTCTCGGCTATGTGTAGGACCATATGATCCTTGACTCCCTCCATGATGAAGCGCTTGGCATGCGCCTCTGCTTCATTCTGCTTCGCGAGAAGAGGCGCATCGATCGGTGTAGCCAAGACGCTCTCTACATACTCCTGTAATTTGTATGCCTCTAGGACTGTCAGGATTTTGGCCTTCCACATAGAAAAATTGGACAATTCGTCCAACCTATCCTAATCACGCAGTCCGTATGGCACCATCTAGCTCAGAAATAATTTGTCGAAGCAGATACTCCTCTCCTTGCTTCTGTTGCTGCCCTCAACAGAAACTCGGATCTAGGGTCCTTGGCAAGAAAGGCACCCTCTGCTCCCTCTAACAACTAATTTCTGCCCTTGGAAATCTGACAAATCTTCTGAATTAGCCCTCTTCGATCACCCTCCTAATCGATCCTCAGATTTCTTTAGCAAAAATCTGTTGAATAGTTGTTCTCCTCCCGCTCTTTGTCAACTTAGCTAGGCACAATTCTGAACCAACAGAATCTCCACCACACCAACAACTGTTGAATATATGAAGCTATGCTTCCGGTCTACGGCAAATCTGCACAACAAATCGAACTGGACTGCGTCCCTCTCGCTGGCCTCTGCATGAGTAGATTGGCTCAGCGCAGCCTTTGCGCAACAACTGCGCAGTGCAGGCTGCTCCTGCGTCACCATGGAAGGCTCTACGATGCCTCTGCGTCACTCAATTGGGACTGCGTCAGCCCCTGCGTGGCCTCTATTCGGACTGCGTCCTCCTTGTGTTGTGCTGCCCTCTCCAAATCTCTGCTACTTCTGCTACCACTCTGCAGCAAAAACTTCTTCAGCCGATTTGCTAGACATTCAGCTTGATCTGCAATGCTCTGATACGATGTGAAAATTTCTTAATCTAAGAAACCCTACTGCTAACCATTGATTTACTTCTCCTACTTGATTATTTATACAAGTTATTAATCTAAATATTCAGAAAAACAGCGAAGTAAACACAAATAGCAACCTACACATACAAATCATTTACTGAATATAACGCTCATATGACAAAGTGATAGATTTTTCGAACAAATGTCCCCGGAAAAACCCAATGCAGGAAAACTGGTGCAGCTAGCTCTGGAGGGTTTTATTATTATGCAGAATCTGAATACAACAATTTATGGGCACCAAACTGGTTGGTCGTACAAAGAAAATCATGGCAACAGTACCTCTTTCACTCGGAGACAGAAAATATGGTTGATTCACACCCTCAAACGGGATTTACAGAACTTGAGCCCTTTCTGGCCTACTGGAAACCCCAGCGCTGCTCCTCAGCCCTCTGCGTCAGCCTCTGCACTGCTCTGGAAGGGCCTGCGTCACCCTCTCTGAGATTACATTGCCCCTGCGCTGCCCTGACTGGGCCTGCGTCAGCCCTGCGTGGCTCCTACTGCCCCTGACTAGGCTCTGGCTGGACTATGTAGCACTGGCTGCCCTCTGCACTGCTGGATATGCTGCCTCTCTGTTGCTTTGTATTCTTAGCCTTGGATCTAAAATCCCTCGCCAATACTGCCCCTCGTTGCAGTGCAAACTCTTCCTGAAATTCTTAGCAAACCATGCCCTAGAATTTCAGCTTAGGTTCAGTTCTTTACCAATGTGTGTTCTCCAACTGACCCCAAGCCCTTCTCTTATGCTTTTCTCGTTGGCAAACCAATGGTCGTGATCTAGTCTCTAATCAACGACTAAGATTAGAAGTTGCTTGATCAGTTTCACTTAAGTCATTCTCATCAAATGTTTAATTTAATTCACTTTAATCTTTTAATTTTCCTGAGTTAGACTTAGGGTCCTTAATTAAAAAGATTAATTATTTGAATAACACTTAAACCTGATGGAATTTCCCCAAACGCTTTCTGGGTCTTGGAGATCTCATGTACTACAGCTACTCCACAAAATTTCGGAGCTAGATCACATCTCATGCTACCCCAAAATCTCAACAAGCACATCATATGTCAGGGAATATTAATACATTAGACATATACCGACCTATACCAGTCAAGGCATTCAACCAATGGATACATATACACCTAGGGTTTCATTCCTAAGATCTTACTTTAAAGACATAACAAGGGTTTTTCTTATAGACCCAACCAAACACTAAATATCTAGGGTTTCATAACATAGCTAAGAAAACCCTACTATATCAAAACTTCAAAGGTTTGGGATCTTAGACAACATCATTCAACCCTAACAAGTTAGGGTTTTCATGATCATACCAAAACCCCAAACATGACATCATCATCAAAAACTTCAAATAGCATTTCCAATAACCCTAAGCAGGCTAGGGTTTCACATATTATCATTAGCATACCCTTAAGTTAGGGTTTTCTAGAGAACCTTTCTAGGGTTCTTTATACAAAGAGTCAAAGATAGGAGGAGGGTAGATTTATCTAATGATGAATCACCCAATCGAGAATCTTTTACGATTCAAGAGAGCTAGACACAACAATGTTAGTAGTGTAGAATGTATTATCAAAGAGAATGATTATGAAGAGAGCAAAGCTTATGGTCTAAGACATACCTTTGTTTCTTAACAACCCTTGTAACTCCAATGCTTTGTCTTGTGAGGCCTTCTTCCTTAATCCTTAAGTATTTAGCAAGCCATTTCCTAAACACGGAAATAGAGGTAGAAAGGTGATTACTATTTAATATAAACAAAACTTAAACAAGCACATGAAACCAAAAATTGAAAAGAAATGAGATACTTATCTTAGGGAATTGTTGAGAGCTCCCTCCAAAGGTTGAGGGATACCTAGAATCTTATATAACAAAAATGTCTTTTCCAAAAATATGTTAAACCTACAAATACTAAAAATATAAAATATAAAAGTGAAATATCTAAGGCTAAGAGCAAAGGACTTAGTAGAGTAAGTCCCTTATGTCAGATTCTTCAGGTTTAACTTTCTTTGGAGATCCTTCTTCGGCAACATTTGCTTGCTCTCTTTCCCTCTTCTTATTTCTTGGATTGTCAGGACAATCATTTCTATAATGACCCATTTTATGACATTGATAGCATTCTACCTTGGACATGTCAACCTTCCTCCTTGGTCCCTTTGACTTCTTGGAGTTTCCTTTCTTGTGATGAGCGGTGTACGCATTTGAAACTTCTTCTTTTTTGGATACTAATGAGATTCTCAATTCCTTTTGGCTACAGGCAGTCCATAATTCTTCAAAGGTGGGAGCTTCCTTCCAGTTGTTGAGTCCTGAAGCAAAAACACTCCAAGAAGGTGGCAATCCTAATATTGCAGTGATCACAAGTTCCTTGTCTGGTACAATTTCATCAATGGCTAGAAGATCATCTCTAATTCTTGCTATCCTTACAAAGAAGGTAGCCACAGTGTCCTTTTTAGTCATCTTTGTGGTCCTTAGTTCATTCTTCAAACTTGCTACTTGAACAATGTTCTTAATAGTGAATAGTTTTGACAAGGCCTCATACATTTCTTGAGCATGGTCAATGTTGGCTATGTATGGGACAAGATTGTCCTTTATGCCTTCTACCATTAGAGTCATGGCCACCATTTCTGATTATCTAAATTTTACCTTATTTGCATCACTAGAATCTTCTGTAGGCTTCTTTAGTTTTCCTCTAACCAAATCTAATACTTTGTTCTTTTTAAGAATGGGGTCAATCCTCTTCTTCCATGACCTGTAGTTTGATGCTCCTTCAAGCTTCTTCTCTCCCTTGATTGAGTTAGACATTTTTCTTGAAGATAGTGAACTTCTTTCCTTAAAGAATTTCCTTTTATGATTCCTTGATCAACTACTTGGAACTGCCTTTTTCTACTTTCTTCACCAAAGCTATGATACCATGTTAGAAAATTGGAAAGGCAGAAAAATTTTCTTGTACTTGATAATTTACTTGTGATGTTACAGTATTCTTATTAGTTTTCTTATTATCTTCTTTTCTCTTTGTTCATCAACCAATTACCAAAGCAAACATAGATCAAGGGCACCAGATATAGGCGGACAACTAGGGCAAAACCCCACTCTAGGGGAAAACCCAGCCAGTAATTCTTCCTTCAATAGTTTGCTTGAGATAATCCAAGACTCTAGACGTTGACACAAACGTCCTCCACACCAAGTTAGCCTTCTTCTTTTGCAGATGATCCTATTTTGACCTGGCAGCAACAACAACAGCAGCAGCTCTATGCAGCACTTTCTTGGACCCAGTAACTTCGTTCTTGCTTTAGAGACTTCGATCTTGGCTGAGAGACTTCGATCTTGACTTAGAAACTTCGACTTTGACCCAATACAACTTCTGGAGGTAGCAGCACCCAGCAATAGAAACTTCGAACTATACTTGTCTTGGCAGCGACATCATGCACCAACTAGTAATGGCATCACAACAAGAACTTCTATCTTCCACTATAGGGCACGAGAGAGAGAGAGATGCACCAAAATTTTGT
This sequence comes from Pinus albicaulis, assembly GCA_034641835.2. Lineage (NCBI taxonomy): Eukaryota > Viridiplantae > Streptophyta > Pinopsida > Pinales > Pinaceae > Pinus > Pinus albicaulis. The sequence goes on along the minus strand of CM076572.1, from coordinate 520,226,341 downwards.
TTTTCCTTTCTTCTTTCGCCTTGACCAAACTCGCACTTCTTTAGCCCTCTTCCTTCACGTCGCACTTTTTCCAGCTTCCTAAGAGATATCAAACTTCCCTGAGATGTTCTCCTCCAAATGAATTCGATATGCTTCTTTTATAGCCTTTAGGTGAGGTCGAATAGCCTTCCTTGAGGCCGACTTCATCATCTTGAAGTTGACTTGGTGTGGAGGTGACATAAATCATATTTGACTCGATACTAAACCTTTTTACATGATTCAAAAGCCCAAGAAGGCTCTTTTTAAATGTACAATGACTCTATAGACTCAGAATAAATCCTAGAATTCCTTAATGGGAACTTTGACCTAAAACGTAATGACCCAAGCATGAAACCCATGCTTTAATAAGTCATTGTAATAATAATAAAAATGATTTTCTTTATTCTTTTGACAAGTACAATACATAGTGACTCAAATATAGTAATGAAGACCGAACCTAGTTACATTATTCAACAAGTAGAGCATGGTTGCTACATTGGAAAGGGCTAGGGTAATTGGTTTCTTCCCTATTCTCCCATCTCCCTTTTGTGTTGCTTACCTTCAAGACAAAAACATTACACATATGACATCACCTAATTTAGTGCCTCTATAGATAGTATTTTGTACGGACCACCCCTAAAGATTGCTTTGAGTAGGAGATCTTGGATAAACACTCTCCACCATCAAATTTGTAAATCTAACAATTTGAATTGGGGATATTGTTTTGTACATCACCTTGGCTGCCCACGAACCCCTAATATTCATTAGATCTGCCCTCTAAAATTGCATGCATGAGCCCATAGCCTAAGTAAATAAGGCATTGATATTCCCTTTCATCCACCCTGCCTAAACTAAAAAAATTCATAAAACAATTTCCATTTTGTTTTCAGTTGCTAAGCTCTCTCTTGCTCCTGTTGAGAAATTATGGCATTTAATTCAATTTCTCTTCTGGATAATTACTTGTGGACTTATTATGCTTCTCTTACTTGGATCATATCTTTGTTAGCTTATTATGTCTTTCATCAAGTCAATTATCAAAACACAAGAAACACAGAATTTAGGCTCTTCAAGCCAGGGCCAAAGCCTCTCACTCTTGGAGAGGAAAACCCGAGAGTAATTCTTCTTATAGATCTTCAATTGACGAGTAACAAGACCATGACAAAGACCCTTGACCTCAATATCTCTCCAAGACCTTGTCACTTCTCTTTCTAGGCTCCATATGTTGATCTTTCCTTTCTGTACTATGCTGCACCAACACTAGGGAAACTCGGTCCCTTATCTAGCAGCCCTTATTGTTGAGCCTTTTGTTGTTCCTCTTCAGCCTCTAAGAGATTCCTCTTTTGGCCTACTACCAAGTCCAAGATCCTTCCTTCGCTCGATACTCCTTGCAACACACCTCCTTACACACTGTTTTACTGAGAGCTATACCGAGACTTTATCCCTTTCTTAGCATCCCTTTGTAGTCTCTTCTTCTGTTGTATATCTCCTCCTTTTCTCACACTATAGTTCAGACTTATATCACAGATTTAAACCCAAAATGGAGAGCTTTTATTCCTTATTGTACTGCCTTATTGCTTCGCTGGAATGTCTTTTCTCTTCGTACCAAATCACAGAACTAGACGAGGTAGATTGGACCCAAAACAGGGGTAATATATCCCTCTTCTTCCTTCGCTATTTTGCTCTTCTATTCTGCTTTCACTGCAGTCCTTAATCCGCACTTGAATCACAGAACTTGTCCGAACTTGATCTCTCCAAATGAGGCCGTAATCCCACCTTTATATAGGGACTGTCTCCCTCTTCTAGGCCAACTTGACTTCTGTGGGTAGGCCGACATGAACTAGTGTGTAGGCCAACATGAATGATGGTGGATCTGCAACGTGTATTGAGCTGACTTCAAGGAGCATATTGACAAGGTCTTGGAGCATATTTTACATCAACAAATTTGTCCTTTACAAGTGTAACAATACTTCATATACATGACTCTAAATTATATAGTTATGACAAGATGACAAATCCCTAAAGACATCAAGAAGAAGTCTTTGACCTATAATAAAAACTTCCTTGCTCATGAAACCCATGATGCAAGTATTACAAAATACATTTTATTATCTTTGTCTTCCTCATTACATAAATTCATAATTACAGGTCATTATAAAGACCGCACCTAGTTACACTTTCCAACAGCTCCCACTTCATACTTCACACATTGAGCTTTGTTAACCATAAGGAAGCCCCCCTAGGCCAGATTCCAACTAGTCTAGAGTGAGAAAGGAAAGGCTTACAAAGGTGATAGTGGGTAGCTTGCTTGAGTTTCCCTTGGGGTCTCACATTTATGATTTGGACTTTTGAACTAAGTGAGAACCTAGGAGGTAATAGAGAGAAACCCTAGAAGAGCAAAAAAAACATTTCATCTTGTAGCTCTTATGAGAGAAAAAGACTGATTTTGCAGCATTTGGAAACCCTAGTGAAACTTGGTGTATTTGTTGTGGAGAAGATCGTGGGAGCCAATCTTGTATACTTGTGGGCTGCAATTGTAGGTTCCAAGGAGGATTTAGCATGTACTTCTTGTACACATGTACTTCAGGTCTATATATATATGAAGTGTTCTTAAGGATTTAGCCTGATGGGTTAGCTCTAAGTGGTCGACTGCTGTGAATTGAAATAAGAGCTTTTGTGATCAAGTCCCCAAGCCAACTATATTTGATATGTTAATACATGATGTCCTTGCCAGATCAGCTGTACCAGTCTATGCCCACAGTTTACCCTGGTTACCATCAGTCAATGATAGTGAACTCTTTGAGGGTTTCCCATGCATGGTTACATGGAAAAATAAATATGAAGTGTTCCAACAGTTCAAATTTTGTGTACTTGCAGATTTACATTTTAGCTTATATATCTTCATTATTGAGTTGTTTCTAGCACGATTTATGCATGCTGATTTGATATAACATTGAGCAGAATATGTTAAGTGATTTAACAAACACGTAGAAGCAGAAAGGGCAGATTTACTGCTATAATTACCTGCTGTTATAAGTCTTTTCGGCTCTGTAATTTGCTTGGAAAGTGTGCTCTGAAGGCCGGAACTTGTTGGCATTGAAGTACACTTGATTAGTATTTATTTTATTGGGCTGCATTGTGAACTGGTAAATTGAAGAGAAGTGAAGTATGTGCTGCTGTAATTTAATATTTCAGATCAGCTCCAAGGCTGGAAGTTCACAGGAACTAGATCCGGGAAACCTCGAGGTTGAAGTGAAATTTCTAAATTTGCATTAAAGTGGCAATTCTCAAAACTCCCACATGGTACAGAGCATTTCAAAGATTTCAATGTCTAATACTACAGCCTCACAATAATCTCACATTCTAATATTTCATTTTACAACAATTCAAGTCTGAGACCTTAGTTTCTTAGTTTAGTTTCAGTTCCATAAACTGAGATCATCACTGAAAAATGCAAAATTTGCCAGTGACATTAGTCCCAAGGAAATGCAGACATCTGCTTGAGCAGCATTTTTAGACTAATACCTTCCCTACGAGAAATAAAAACACCACAAAATATTCCATCCTAGAAGAAAAAGAAACAACGATTACAAAACTCTGAAATATAGACAATCTTCAATAGCCTTTAACAGCAAGGAGTAAATTAACAGAATTGAATGTGAACAACAAATACCAACAAGACATGTACTTCAATTTTTCTTTTCATGCTCATTGTATTCAATTTTGTCTGTAACCTTTTGTGTGATCCTTTTACATTAAACCTTACGCAAAATAGGTCATTGTAACCTTCTGGTCTATGCGATGAGTTGGTGTCCTTTCAAGATTGAAGTGATCTAAAGGCATGATTTTAAATCGCCTGAAGGTATCATGCTACTGCAATCCACGGTCGACTTAAAAGCAAACGAGGGAAAAAATATGTGGATATAGAAGTACCTGAAATGAAGATCCAGTGTCATTACGGTCCAATACAGCTCCATGGCGATCTTTCCTTGAAAAGCTATTATTATCTTTATCCAAAGTATCCCTTTCAACAGCTTTTGAATAATTCCGGAGAAGTGGAAATGCTGATTTGTTCCTACTTAACCTTTCCCCTAATCCAGCCCTTGAGCACAAAGAAATCACTCTGCTCCATCTAGAAAGCATTCCTTGCCCAGGTACTATACTCCCAGAGTACATATAAAAGATGGTTATAAATATGCCTTCACGTTTTTTGTGAAACTGTACATAGAGGTTCTATTTGCAGAATTCAAAAGTAAAAACAAAATTAATTTTCTTCTTGTCTAATCATTTGACGTGGAATAGTGTGTGTAATAGCAAAATCAATTAGTTCTTAAACAATATTCCTATAAGAATTGTTTGATAAATAATAAAACACTACCACATATAGGTGTTGAATGTCCCAGACTACGATGCAAAAGAAAGAAAGCAGGAAGTAAATAGGTGGTGGAAAATCTACACAAAAAAATTTCAAAAACTGTAAGTTGCTTATTTTGTCTTCAAGAATTAATGCACAATATAAATAAAATTCAAAACATGAATTTAAATTTTCAACGAAGAGAAGATGAATTCAATTTTTTAAAGATTTAATTGCACCTTATGCTCCCCATCAGTTAACACATTTAGCTGAAGTGAAATTATCTAAACTGTGTCTTTGTTCATCACTCCCAAGGTTTCTTGCATTCATAAGCATCTATGTTCATGCAATTTAATATGCCTGTAAAGTAACTTATTTCATTCCTGAAAACATGAATTGCTGCAAAGAATGTCTCTATCACCATACAAAATTAACAGCTCATCTAGTATCCTTGAAATGCCAAGCAATTTTGTCACGCTTTTTACGGAAGTTGACTGCAATAAGAACGCTCTACAAGAAACATACAAGTAAAACATGGGCTTAAGGCCAGGCCTAGTTAGAAAATTTATTCAAAAGTTAAAACATTCTCTAAGGGCTACTTATATTAAACTAATATTAAAAATAAGTTCAACCTATTTAATTTCCACCCACTGCAATTCATTAACAATTTCAGTTAAGGATAGATCCAAACAAATTCGAAAGAGGTCGTTGCTTTTGCCTTTATTTAAGGCACACAATGACGTTAATCTACCGTTGTGACCAATTTGATGGACATTAATAAAATTATGTTATCTTATTAATGAGCTCTAGCTGAGCACCTTACTTCACTATATCTAGGGGTAGATAAATTTTTTAGTCACCTGCCTTTGTTGGAATGTGTTGGAGATTAATAAAATTAAAATTATCTCATCCAATCTTATTAATGATCTGTTTTGAAGTAATTATCAACAGGTAGTTTACTTTAACATTATCAAACATGCAATGGGCCCAGTTTTCACTGGACACCTTGCTTTACTATATCAAAGGGTAAACAAAGTTTTAAGAGGTTTTGACAAATTCAGGAAGCCTAACCTATTTCTTGGCTTAGCATATATTTGGCAGGAGGATGAAACTCATCCTCAGGTGCTCATATTTGGTCTACTTTTAGTTTATAAATCTGTGCATATGCAATCCGAATTTTAGAAGTTCTTTGGAAATTTCTTGGCTTCTCATGTGTATGCTCTAATAAACTTAATAGGATACAAACAATAATAATAGTAATAATATAAATAAAAATAAGATTCATCTTTCAAAAATAATAAGAAGAAAATAGCACAGTATCAGAGCAATAATTGTGGTCCATTGATTTGTAGTCTAGTATTCAAGATGGGGTGTCTACCTACAAAAAACCAAGGTTCAAACACCAGCAGAAATAGAGCCCTATAATAATAATAATCTAATTTTAAGGTCATGACCAAGCCAAACCCAAAATTGGTTTATGAAACCCCCATGTTAGTGGGACAATGAACCCCACTCCACACAGCAATTAGACTGCTAAAGTCTATGGAGGTGTACATACTCTACGTCCCTCTGGATTTGAATCTGTTACCTGTTATGAGGAAACACATATTCTTAACCATTAGGCCCACTTAAGCTGTACAATATATGTGTTGACTGAGTTTGATAGCTCCCCACATTGAAGTGGGCCTCAGATAATGTGGAATCATGTTAAAATTATGAAACTACGGTCAAATTCCACCTTGGACGGCTCAGATGACAAAGATGATGATTGCATTGAATTCCTCTTTTCGAGAGGACCAAAATCGACCTAAAGATCACCTAATTTGGACAAGCAAAGGTTGGTTTTTGAATTTATGTACCCACTCATGTATATTGGATTAGGTCAGCCCTATGCAGATGTACCAATGGACAAGCGGCCTCAACATCAAGTGGACCCTCATGGAAGCCTATAAATAGAAGAGATCTCAAGCTCATTTAGACACTCACATCACACCATCTCTTTTCCTCTTCTATTTGTCTTGGGTCGCACAGGTCTGACGGAGGAAGTTCGCACAAAGGTCCGAAACTACAGGGTTGAAGCTCGCACAAATCTAGGGTTTTTGTTTCTCGGACACTAGCACAGAACTGGGTAATTTCGTCCCTGGACGCATGCACAGAATGGTCAAGGGTGCGTCTGGGTAGCCTTGGACGCACGCACAGAATGGTCAAGGGTGTGTCTGGGTAGCCTTAGACACACGCACAGAAGCTTGATGGGAGCGTCCAGGGTTTCGGGCAGTCTGGTCCCCAGACACACGCACAAAGGGGTCAAGGGTGCGTCCGGAAAGCCTTGGACGCATGCAAAGAGTGGTCAAGGAGCGTCCAGGAAGCCTCGAGCACACGCATAGCAGCCTGAAGGGTGCTTTCAGGGGTTTGAGGCAAATTGGAGTGTATTTGTCCTCAAACGCATGCACAGAGTTCACCAGTGAGCATCCAGGACTGTCATAGATGCTCGCACATCTCCTCCATGTATCTAGGACTCAAAATTGAAACTTAGTACTCTGAAGATTCTACTCTATGACAGCAGTGTTCAACAGTAGGCTACAGACTGTGATAGTGCATGACAGTCATCAGAATCAGGGTTTTGATGTTTAGATGCATTTCATGGATATTCTAGTTGTTGTGAAGATATGGATCATTGTACTCTCTTTCATTGAATCATTTGATGACAGTCTATTAGAAGAAGAATTTGCAATGGTTTTCCCCATAGTGGGTTTTGCCCTGATCTCAAACCAATCCTGGTGTCTCTATGTGTGCATGTTTTTCTTCTCTTTTTCCTTTATGTTCCGCTACATTGATGATGATGATATTGTTCATTCTACATAATTGCATATGATGATGTAAAATTGAATAATGTTCTGATGTTATGGGGTGAACTTAATGTGTTAATTAAGAAATGCAATTATCAAAGCAAAGAACAATATAGCCCTTTGAAAAATTAACATGGTATCAGAGTTGGGTTGAAAATAAGCCATGGAGATCACCCCCATGGAGACACTTTTTATGGAAGCAAAAAGAGGATGGTGGGGACCTAAAAGAACTCTAGGGTATAAAGGAAACCCTAAGTAGTTAGTGTTTGATGGTTAGGGTTTCAGAGAAACCTTGGTTTATGGAAAAGACTTGAGATATGATATATGAAACCCTAGCATGATCAAAGTCAAGACGTTCAAGCACTTGTGACAGATTTAATTAAACCCTAGATGGGATAGTCACTAGTAGGCATGGTTGTTGATAAAGTTGATTGAAGGCAACATTGTTATGTGGACTATGGATTGTAATGGCTCTTGAAGGTTGGTTCAAGTGGAAGAGGATCATCTCTCATTGAAGATAAGTATTCCTTGACTTATGATGTTTCTTTGTGTCTTTACTCTTGTTTAGACTTATGGATCTAATTATTATGAATATTGTTTTTTATCATTTCCTATACTTCCTGCATGTATATTTGAGTAGTTGGATGTTTCTAACCTCCTTGATGAGATGTGATAAGTGGATCCATCTTGAGGATCATTTGAGATGCAGGAAAGAAAAGCTAGATCTGGAAAAGGTAAAGAGGCACCTGATGAAAAGGGTGACAAGCACTACAAGCTGCCTATGTGAAGGTGCACAGGTATTTGAATACTACAAGGTATGCATGGTATACTATTTCAATGTTATGTTGAATGGAAAGGTTATCCCTATGGTGTGTTGAGAATATCTCCTTCTCAAATGGTTCATGCATGCATATGAAAGTGATTTGGATCCTAGGTTCTTATGATGAAATGATGCACCTGGTGTTGAACATTTTTTATCATTCTATGAGGCTACTTAATGTTGATCTTTGATTTACTTGATGTTTGACTAACATCTATCATTTTGGATATCTTGATCCCATAAAGAAGGCTAGCACCTTGACTCTAATAAATGATACTCTTGACACTTGACAAGCATTAGACATGATGGATCTCATATAGAAGGTTACCTCATTGATTTCTATAAACAATAGTATCAATGCTTGTGATGAGCATGTTGAGAGTATGGAAAAAGGGTTGACACTCTTGTTGTTTTGGTAAAGTTTTATTGAATGACATGTCTTGATTCTATTGATCATGATAAGCATGGTAACCATGATGATAGAAGTATAACCATGAGACTAACATTCTAGATCCTTCATTAACCGTGGTCATGTTTTGATTATTAAATATGGTCCTAACTTGATGGATTGACTTGATAGAAGTGATATTGTGTTCATGATCTTTGAAGTATGTTGTCACACCTGCCTATTGCCCCTATCATGTGAATCTAACCCTTGATGAAAGATTGATGTCATGATGCGATGATGTAGTAGCTGACGTGAGCATGTTATGACCATGATGGATATATGTTTGATTTTATGATCTAACAGATCAATTGTTGCATGACTCTAGTAAAGACAGGTTGATGACATGAAAGAAGATGAATGAAGTGGATTCTCATTCAGAGGGAGAATCTCTCCTAAAGATTCTTACTCATATTACCATTTGAATTATATGTATATTTTGTACTATTGAAGTATGATTTATGGGTATTTGACATTGTTGATCTACAACAGAGGTCTGAACTAAGGTAAGATGGTTTTATCCCACTTATAGCCTCATTCGCACAGAGGAACCCATGGGTGCAACTATGCCTAATGGACACAAAAATGAAGTTTTTTGCATAAAATCATATGTTCACCTGGAGGATGTCAGTTCTACAAATGTGTAGCAGATATCAGAAAGATCTGAGAGCAAAGAAGTTTGAATGTTTGCTATAATATGAACACGGAGACTGAACTTGTGTTTGCAGGTGACCATGACATACATATAGATCTATCATTATATTTAAAGTTTGTGCTACAAGAGTTTGACATGATTTGGCTGATTGATATAGATGAGTTGTATGATCTCTGATGATGACTTAGACCTTTGAATCAATGATTGAGATATGTCTTGGACTATAGATCTTACTATGATAATAAATTTGAATTTGACATGATGTCTAATGATTTGACTTGACAACTGATGATTTGCCTTGATGACAATAATATATGAGCATAGTGACTTTTATTGACTTGTATTATGATCATGGGAATGACTTGATGAAGTTTTGGATTGATATTGCGTGGTTGATGACAACCTGTTGGCATGATAATGGATGATTTCATGACTTGATGAAAGCTCTACCTGTCATCTAGTCCAAAGAATTGACACTGAGATCATCTATATGTCTTGGACTATAGATCTTACTATGATAATAAATTTGAATTTGACATGATGTCTAATGATTTGACTTGACGACTGATGATTTGCCTTGATGACAATGATATATGAGCATAGTGACTTCTATTGACTTGTATTATGATCATGGGAATGACTTGATGAAGTTTTGGATTGATATTGCGTGGTTGATGACAACCTGCTGGCATGATAATAGATGATTTCATGACTTGATGAAAGCTCTACTTGTCATCTGGTCCAAAGAATTGACACTGAGATATCGATGACTTTTGATATTAGTATTGACCTGGCTTCTAAATTTTGATGAGTTGATTTGATTGCACAATAATGATTTATGAAAGGTTGGGCATGATGGTTTGGTAAAGTGTTATTGTTGCAGGGAGCATTGCATGAAGTAAGCCCCCACAATCCAGATATGTCTGCATTGACAGTTATCTGATGAAGCCAAAATGATGTGTTCATCCAAGCCTCTACTTCATAAGTATTTCAAGGTATGACTTTGATTTTGATTTTGGTATACTGATGATCTACTATTGTCGGGTAATGAGCCTTTGATGATCTAAGTAAGAGGGAGATGGTTTTTGAAGCTCGAAATGATGTATCATGGCATGCTGAATCGATTTCTAAAGTTCGGAAAAGACAATCTATATTGTGAAGCTTTGAAGAAGTATTGGAAAGTGGAAATGCAAATCATTGCACTCTCCAATTTGAATTTCAAGATGTTGTTGAACTCGACATGGCATCCGACAGTTGATTGAAGCATTGATGTTCCGCTTTGAACATCCATCCGTATAGAACCTAAATAAGTTCATGATTGAGTCGCTTCATACACAGTGAGTTGTCGCCAAAAATCCTTCGAGATGTTTGCATGAGATGATCTATTCTTGGTCTGAGATGTTCTTCTTATGATATATGACTATATGGATATGTTGATGTTGATTGGGATCATTATTGATGAGATGAGCACATATGAGTGTTGCCTTAGTATGAGATATGCCATGATATCTTGGATGAGAGAAACATAGCACGACCGAGGTTGAGTACGATGTTGCTAGCATGGCTAGCTATGAGCAGGATGGAGAAGCTCCTTAAAGAGTTGTCTCAGCATGATCTGAGTATGACATGGATACATTGCGATAATAAATAGTGGGATCCGATTGGCAAAGAATCCCATATATATAGTTGGGACCAAGATACTCTCATATATTGAGATAGTGTCATTGTACGAGACAAGCATTGGCTTGTGTTTGACACCTCCTAGTGAGGGAGGATGATTATGGTATCCTTTTGTGATTTATATGATTATTTATGTTTTAACATGATATTTGATTTGATATCCTGTATGAACAAGAGATAGTTGTTACTGATACATGATGATTACCAGATACAAGTACGATGATATGAGTATGATGAGAGCAGCACTGATCGAGGACACTAAGCCAAGCTCTTCCTCCCTTGTCTGAGCTCCCAGGGTATGGAATTGAGATAGAGGGATCCTGGGGTTGAGCGAACTCTAGGCAATAGGGTATCACCCCTATCTGTTACACATAGGGTTGTAGTAGCTCACCCTATCTTTGTCTTTGCAGAGTATACCCCAGTTGGCATCATACCCACATGTTGGGCTTGTTGGGATTGTCTCTCCCTGTCTGGCCAACAGGTTGAGCAGGCTTAGAAGCGTGTGATCCTTAACTCTTGGTAAGTCGGGTATATCGTCCAAGCTGGATTATGATGCAAGTGTTCTACCACATGACTATTGAGGGTCATTGTTGGGAAGATCAGTAGGCAATAGGATGGGTTGCGTAGTAGCTCCCCTATATCACCTATTGCTCGATATGGGGTCATAGTAGTAGCTCCCCCATGAGATTTCGGGTTGAGTAGTAGCTCCCCGATGTGGTTCCAGGTTGAGATATGCTCCCTGATGATATGCTCTTTGATGATGATGTGGGTCGTAGATATGACACCCCACTGACATTTCCGAGTAGTAGCCCGCTGACATTTCCGAGTAGTGGCCCGATGACATTTCCAGGTAGCAGCTTAATGACATATTTACGGGTAGTAGACCATTGACAGATATTCTAAGTAGTAGCCCGCTGATATAGATTTTGGGTTGTAGCCCGATGAATAGAGGGTGGTAGCTTAAGCTCCCCTCCGGTAACAAATTCTTCTTCTTTTAGATTCGAGAATATTCGACATATGAGCAGGAACAATCAAGAGATAAGCAAGAATTAGCAAGAGATGTACATTGATGATTCAAGATGATGAGATACTTGAGATGGGACATGTGTCATGTAGATCAATGATCAGATATTGGCAGGTGGAATTCTCCCTAGTTGAGAGGGAGTGTTAAAATTATGCAACTACGAACAAATTCCATTTTGGACAGCTCAGATGACAAAGATGATGATTGCATTGAATTTCTCTTTTTGAGAGGACCAAAATCGACTTAAAGATCACCCCATTTGGACAAGCAAAAGTTGGTTTTTGAATTTATGTACCCACTCATGTATATTGGATTAGGTCGGCCCTATGCACATGTACCAATGGACAAGTCAACCTCAACATCAAGTGGACCCTCATGGAAGCCTATAAATAAAAGAAACCTCAAGCTCATTTGGACACTCACATCACACAATCTCTTCTCCTCTTCTATTTGTCTTGGCTCGCACAGGTCTGATGGAGGAAGTTCACACAAGGCTCTGAAACTACAGGGTCGAAGCTCGCACAAATCTAGGGTTTTTGTTTCTCAGACGTTGGCATAGAACTAGGTAATTTTGTCCCTGGACGCACACACAGAATGGTCAAGGGTGCGTCCAGGTAGCCTTGGACGAACGCATAGAAGCCTGAAGGGAGCGTTCAGGGTTTCGGGCAGTCTGGTCCTCAGACGCACGCACAGAGGGGTCAAGAGTGCATCCGGAAATCCTTGGACGCATGCACGCAGTGGTCAGGGAGCGTCTGGGAAGCCTCGTACGCACGCACAACAGCCTGAAGGGTGCGTCCGGGGGTTTGAGGCGGATTGGAGTGTATTTGACCCCAAACGCACGCACAGAATTCACCAGGGAGCGTCTAGGACTACCATAGACGCTTGCACATCTCCTCCATGCGTTTGGGACTCAAAATTGAAACTTCAGTACTCTGAAGATTCCGCTCTATGACAACAGTGTTCAGCAGTAGGCTACAGACTGTGACAATGAATTACAGTCATCAGAATCAAGATTTTGATGTTTAGATGCATTTCATGGATATTCTAGTTGTTGTGAAGATATGGATCATTGTACTCTCTTTTGTTGAATCATTTGATGACAATCTATTAGAAGAAGAATTTGCAAGGGTTTTCCCCATAGTGGGTTTTGTCGTGGTCACAGACCAATCCTAGTGTCTCTATGTGTGCATGCTTTTCTTCTCTTGTTCCTTTATGTTACGCTGCATTGATGATGATGATATTGTTTTTTCTACATAGTTGCATGTGATGATGTAAAACTGAATAATGTTATGATGTTATGGGGTGAACTTATTGTGTTAATGAAGAAATGCAATTCTCAAAGCAATGAACAATATAGCCCTTTGAAAAATTAACAAATCATGGTTCAAACTTTCAACCCTCTCACTGCATGCAGGACTATACAATGGTGGCATGACAGCCTGTTATTTTCTTCAGCAACAAAGATTGATGAGCAAGTTTCCATAAATAGTGAACAGTGGACAAAATACACCCCCACAGCCTGCGATATAGTTGACATCTACATGGAAATTTCAAGAATTGCTTCTTAATGCAGATTCATTAATTTCACCTCAGATTTGAAATTCTGTGGAACTATTTCCTGTGAACTTTCAACCTCGTGGTTGAATCTGAAGTATGAAGTGTGGCAATATATATTTCACTCCTATCCAACGAAAATACAGAAGGCAGCCAAAGAAAATAAACACCACAAAATTTTACTTCAAGGGAAATACCTTTCCAGCCCTTAGGACACAAATCCCAACATATACCAGATCTAAAAATTACTTAATTATAGCAGATTTATTATAGCCATAACTCTGGCCACTTAGCTTCTATATGTTTATTAACAAACAACCCTACATAGTACAAACTAGCCCCAAGGGTTAGCTCAATTGGTCGAGTTCCCGTCATTCAAGCACCTTTGCTATTGAGAGGTCATGGGTTCAATTTTCTCGACACTCTCGGGGTTAGGCTCTGTAGTTGAACAGCAAGAAGGGATCCATTTGGGTGGATCTGCCTAGTAAAAATATTTTGTGCCACCGATCTCCAGGGTCCATGAACCACATGATAATAAAAAATTTAAAATTTTTCTACAAACGACCCATTCATCATGAAATAAGCTGAAAATAAGATCTGCAAGTACACAAAATTTAGATAGAAGCATACTTCATAAATAAATCAGAATGTAATTAAATGCACATACCAACAGCTTGTCACAAGCTACTACAAAGTATTCCTTAAATCTTATCACAAGTTAGTAATATCCAATGCTCTTAAAACCCTACCTAGTGTATCCACCATGTTGACCACTGGAGTGGCACCTGATGATTATATGAAGACTCCATGCCCAAGGATGAACCAGAAGACATTTGTACCATCAGATATCATCAGTTCAACAGATTTTTTTAACTCTACTTCTATTTCTCATCATCTTTCTCTTGTACCCAGATTCCGCGCCTTACGGGGAATTGTAATAAGTGATGCTAGTAATGATGAATTTGAGCCAGTATTAAGTATGTAACAGGCCTAGGTAGTTTGGGACCTTGCCAATAAGTGAGTATTACTCTGGGAGGTTTTTGTCACTCAGTTAATTATCATCTCCCTATCGAGACTTAATAATTAATTGAGTTTTTTTCCTCCAATTTTACCCCAAAGCCGGAGTACGACTTGATGGTGAGGCCTTGGGTGAGCCCTAGTGGCTAGAGTCAATGTATATTCCATACTAGATCACACAAAAAAAATCGTGGAATTTGGTTAGGTCTAAGTAGTGATTTTTTAATTTTTTAGATTTCCCGCAAATCGAAAATTGCAATAAAAATTGTAATTGAATTGTAATAGGTGTTGTCTAGAGAAGTTGTATGGGGTATGAGTAATCAAAATTACACCTCTCACCCTCAACTTTCTACTATGACACACTTTGAGGGGTTAAAAATGTGTTTTGAACCCTCAAAACCCACTTTTCCTAAGTTTAGTGGGAAATTTGTCAATTAATTAAGCCAGAAATTATATAAATGGAGAAAAATAAATATCCACACATGCTAAATGAAGTGGAAAATTATGGAGGAGTTAAAGTGAAGTCACAAGGTGATGTGGACTCCTAAAATCAAGGAAATGACATGTGCTCAAATAAATTTGAATTTCTGACATTAAATGAGAGCTGCTTAATTGGAAATTCGAATTTGTGAAGTTAATGCACATTTTGGAGGATTTGGGAGAATATTTGGTGGAGATTTTTGTGGGAAATTGTCCCCACATGGTTTACCACCCATATACACTTGGCATTCCATCATAAAATTCGAATTTGGCACATAAGGGAAGAAGAAAATGATGTCCACTTGCCAAAATCCGATTTTTACACTTGGCAATGGAGCTTCACTTATCAAATTCGAATTTGTCTTGTGATCTCCTCCCTCTCACCACTTGGAATTTGGTTCTTCATTGGAATTTGCTCCCAACTTTCTATATAATGGAGCCATGGGCTCTCTTATTGTATCTTTTGCAACGAGCTATTGTGCTTGGAGAAGCTCTGCTTCTATGTACTTGTGTTCTTCATATGAATAAAAAGACTTTGGGGTTCATTCATGATTGTTATTCCATTGGAGCATTGTTTGAACTTTGGATCGTTGCCTTTAATTTATATTTCATTTTGTTCATATGCTTTTGTTGAATTGTAGATGTATGGCTATCTTACATTTACAATTGGTTATTTGATATGCTCTAGGATAGAAAACTCTGTCTATTTTCATACAAATTCTAGAGTTCTCTTGCCATTGTTTATTGATTTAATCCATATGAGTTAAAGTTTGTTGGAAGTTTTGTATAGGATCATTGTTGAATCAACTAGCAAGCGTGAGGGGCAGTCTTCAAGAAACCAACCCACTCTTGGCATTGTTTTCAAGGAGCTCTCATCATTATTTGAATTTCATAGAACTAATTTTTTTGAAAGTACTTGTTCTTGCAAGGTTCTCTTTCACATAGTCTATGCATGAATCAAAATATTAAAAAATTCATTTACATCTTTTAATTATCTTTTATTTCATTACATAGCTATTCAAGAGCTTCTCATAAGCTAGACAAGTGATGGGGATCTTTTCCAAACACTTGATTTAGCCTTTGTATATTATTTTGTAGCATATTCACATACTTACATGCTCTTTTTTCACACTAACTTTGGTTTTATTTTTGCAGCCCTAACATTCTATTGAAATTTTGTGTATTTGGGGGAGCATCAGTTGTGCTCTAGGTCCCAAATTTTGAGGAAGGACTAGAGTTCACCTGATCTACAAGACCCAGAAATGGATTTCGGAAAAATTGGTACCTGATATCAATATGCTTGGATCGATCATGGAAAATGAGATTCTTAGAAAGACGAATCCCACTCTGGTTATGGCAAAGGCTAACAGTGGTATCTAGCACATGCCCAAACAGCTCACTGAAGAGCTTTCGCAACCAAACAGCTTCACAACAGGCCATACTCGCTGCAATGTATTCAACCTCAGTGGTGCTCAAAGCCACCGACTTCTGCTTCCTGCTCATCCAAGATATCAAAGCATAACCCAAGGTGAAGCAGCATTCAGATGTGCTCTTGCGATCCACCACACTGCCAGCCCAATCGACATCAGTATATCCATGGAATCTAAAACTCCCGACAGTGTATCTCATCCCATGGTTGATTGTGCCCCAAAGATATCTCAATAGATTATTGGCACCAATCCAGTGAATGTGATGAGGATCAACCATATGTTGACTCAAAGTGTTCACTGCAAAACATACGTCCGGACGAGAGTTCACTATGAACATCAAGGCCCCCACAAGTTGTCGATACTCAGTAGGATTTGCTAGCACGGGCCCAACAACATTTCCACATAACTTCTTAAAGTTAAGTTCCATAGGTGTCAACACAGACTTACAGTCCACCATACCAAATCTCCCCAACAGTTTCACGACATATTTTCCTTGAGAAAGGAAAATCTCGCCTGGCCTCTGCCAGACCTCCAAGCCTAGGAAGTAATGCATCAATCCTAGGTCTTTCATCTCAAACTCGAAAGCTAGCTCCCTCTTACACTGATGAATGAGAGGGTCAACACATGTCAGGAAGAGATCATCCACATAGAGAACCAGAATGAGAGGCCTTTCTCTATCAACAACAAAAATAAAGGTTGGGGTCAACAACCCGCCGAGTGAGCCGAGCTTCCTTAAGTAGCTGTCTGTCCTCTGAAACACCAAGCCCTCGGAGCCGCCACAGCCCATAGAGGCTGCTGCTTTGCATACATGGGTGTCTCTATCTCAGACTTCGAACCCAGAGGTTGCTCCACATACACCTCTTCCTTTATAGAACCATGCAAAAAAGCGGTCTTCACATCCACCTGATGGAGACTCCATTCTTGCGTTGCAGCAAGGGAAATAATAGATCGGATGGTGGTATAGCGGCCCACAGGTGCAAATATATCATCATAATCTATGCCTTCCTTTTGAGAGAAGCCTCGGGCAACAAATCTTGCCTTGTACTTTTCAACACTTCCATCAGATCCATGCTTGATCTTATAGACCCAGTTCGAGGTGACAACAGATTTGCCCTCCGGTCTTGGGACCACTTCCCAGACACAACAGATTTGCCCTCCGGTCTTGGGACCACTTCCCAGACATCATTTTTCATAACGGACTCATATTCTTCGTGTATAGCATCCTTCCAAACTTGATGCTTACGGCTTCTCCAAATGATCCAGGCTCACATTGTACAATCGTACTCATGGCTACTAGATACCCTTGGTATCTCTTCAGCTTCTTGCTTTCATGGAATGTCCCCCTTGGGGCAATATGTCTCTCGGCATCTACGAGAGTATCCTGGAGCCATGAGGGTATTCTATTATTTGAAGGAGGTGGATCAATAAGATCCATAGGTCCTTCAACATCGGGCATCAGGTCATCCTTCGGCTCTTCCTGCTTCCCTGCTTCTTCATTTTCTTTGTCTTCCTTGGAGCTAGGAAGATTTCTCACTTTCTTGAGGGCAGCATCTTCATTGAAGGTGACATCGTGGCATATCTCCACTTCTCTTTGACCAGGCACATAGATTCTATATGCCTTCGAAGTTTCACTGTAGCCCACAAACATTCCCTTCTTTCCAGAAGCATCCAACGTGCTTCTCTTTTCTTTAGGCACGTGAAAAAAACAGGACAACCAAAAACTCTAAAATGAGAAACATCAAGTTTCTTACCAGAGAAGACCTCTTCGAGAGTTTTGGAGTCCAGAGCGGAATGCGGGCATGTATTTTGAACATACACAGCAGTGTTCCCAGCTTCTCCCCATAGAAACTTCAGAAGACCTTGGTCACATAGCATGGTGTAGGCAACTTTCACAATGGTCCTGTTCTTTCTTTCAGCAACACCATTTTGCTCAGGAGTGTACGTAGTTGTGGTCTCCCTCTTAATGCCAGCTTCTTTACAAAACTCATTAAACTCATTTGACTCATACTCGATCCCATTGTCGATCCTCAAAACTTTGATTTTCTTCTCGATTTGATTTTCCACCAAGGCCTTGAAGGTACAAAACCATTTGAATGCTTCGTCCTTCTTCTTCAAAAAATATATCCAGGTCTTGCGGGAGAAGTCATCTGTAAAAGTCATGTAATAGGAACATCCTCCAAGGATGTCACGGGCAGCATACCAGAGAAATCAGAATGTATCAACTGCAAGATATTAGTTGTCTTTGTGACACTAGAGGGGAATGGTCCCCTTGTATGCTTCCCTTCGGCACAACCCTGACAAATACCTTCATGATCATCTCTAAATTCAGGCATCCCTGTCGCCACCTTGCTTGCTTTGGGAAGGGCTTTGTAATGAAGGTGTGCAAACCTCTGGTGACATAACTCTGTTTGACGAGTTGTATCACATGACATGGCCCCCAATGGACTTCCTCCAACCTGGTAGAGTGTATCAACTCTAAAACCAATAGAAAGAGCTTCCTTGAAGTTCTTCTTCCAGATACTTACCTTTCCATCAACGAATGCCACCTTGAACCCTTTGTCTTCCATTGTCGAAATGGACACAAGGTTCTTCTTTAAATCAGGTACATACAACACATCTTGTAATCGGGGGACTTGACCTTGAGATAGATGGAGGGTCACAGTCCCTGTCCCTTTCATGGGATAGGTGGCATCATCTCCAAGGATAATTTCCAGATTAGTATCCTTCTCAATCAAATCAGAGAGGGCTTCTTTATAACCAATGAGGTGCCTTGAAGCACCACTATCAATCAACCAGAAATCCAGGGTGTCGGGAGGAGATGCAGCAGAGAGGGCAGATACAAGAATAAATTCATTTCTCTTATTATCAACAACATTAGACTCATCGTCCCCGGATGCGAGTGACAGAACTGACACTCATACAACACGAAGGAGGGAGATCTTCTGCGCAGAGCCTCACCTGCTGCAAATCCTCAAAATGTTAGCCATCCGCACAAGACAAACAGAATAAGGTATGATGATGAGATGTTGGGAACAACGTCACCCTGTCCAGGGTACCCTTCCGCATCTATCACCATAAATGATTATCATGATTGATTCGTATAACAGCCATCCCCCTTCCCTCGAGCCTGCTCAGGCGATCGGTCATGGCACGCAGCTGCGTGCGAGGCATACTCATTGCCATCCTCCTTGCATGTGTCCAAGCCCCTTTAAAAGGATGAGCTCTCAACCCCGAGCAACCCATAGTATTTTCCCTCTGCCTTTCATTATTTTAACTCTACTTTGGCACTTCCCCGATTCCAGAAGGTCGCGCAACCCTACTCTCAGCACTACGCTGCGCAGTCCCCTATGGGCTGTGACATCCCAATCTGCGCACCTCTTCCCTAGCCCTTCCAATCCCCCGATCCTGGGCGTTGTTTGTCCCCCTGCTGCATATCCCTCCCTTGATATCTCCCCCTTGCCTCATTGTGCAATGGCCCCCAGATTACGCCAGAGAACCATCTGAGGCGGATAGAGAGGTGCTCTCCCAGGCCGTTATCACCGTGGAGAGGACAATCAACTATAGTCGATGGAAGGCTCCTCCTCCGGCATTTTTGCGCGACAAAGCCCCGACTCCGAGCAGGAGGAAGATGCCCATGTGCAAGCTGCGCAGAGAGGTAGGCGCGGCTCGTGGAAGTCCACCATAGTGCACCATACGCACCCCCAGCCCTACAAGACTGACCCGCTGCCGGTTCAGGAGAAGGAAGACGATGAATCGGATGTCTGGGTGATGGACTCCGATGGCAACTGGACACGTGTCCTTGACGGAGAAGATTTGGAGTCCCCCATCCTCTGTGCACCGGTCCCCAAACCCAGGCGTTCAATGGCAGATTTGGAGGAAGCGATTGCGCAGGCACCTACTTGCCCCATTGAGGAGGAGGTCCCCAACAGCGATGATGAAGATGAAGATTGAGGCCTGCGCAGCTGCACAGCTCTTCCATGTTTTTTGTCACACCTGTCACCATCAGTGTTTTTTTGCTTCTGCATATTTTGTGCTACCTAGATACGTTAGCGCTACTGCACATATTGTAATTTTTTGTCTTAAGTTCTGTCCGGGCTGGTTTCCTCCTCTAAGGCAGCCCCGAAACCGAGTAACTAAGGTAGGGATTGGTTAAGCGCAGCTTGCCAACCCCGCCTGTAGCATATGTAACATTTCATTTCTCGAATTAATAGAATAGCCTCACTTACCAAAAAAAGCATTAGACTCATCGTCCCTGGAATTTCTTGACCTCTTGAAAGGTTGCCCATTTCCACTACGATCAGTCAGAGGGAGCCTTCCTTTTTCCTTTGAATCTGTTGTTCCTTTGATTGTCATTCCCTCTCGAGTTGTTGTTGTCATCATCCCTGGGAGAGTCCCTTCTATTAGGGCACTCTCTTGCATAGTGACCAGTCTTGTTACAAGTGTAACATCTTCCCTTCCCCCCTTTGGGCCCCACTCTTCCATGGTTTTGATTTCTCGGGCCACCATTGTTTTTCTTCTTAGCATGAGCGGCAAAGGCAGTAGGGTCACTTCCATTTCCATTTGAGGGATAATCTCTCTCCATCATTCATGTTTCCTCTTGAGTGCATCTCGTCAATATTTCATCAAAATCAGGAATCACATTATTATTAAGAATAGTGGTATTGAATACATACCAATCACGAGGGAGACTTCCAAGTGCAATAAGAACCATCTCTCGATCAGATATTGCTTCCCCAATAGCTAGGAGGTTATTCCTAATTTCAGTGAGCCTCATAAAATAGGATTGAATAGATTCATCCTTGCCCTTCTTGATATTCTTCAATTGATTCTTGAAGAAAAGGATTTGATTAGCATTGTTAGCCCTGAACATGCTCACCAGCTTATCATACATCTCTTTAGATGTGTTCAGTTCAGAAATGTAAGCAACCAAGTGCTTATGAATAGAATCCCGGATAATCATCTTTGCTTTGATTTCCCCCTTTCTATATGATGCAGGAGCATTCTTCAAGGTTTATAAGACCTAGGAGTCTTAGATAAATGTCTTTTCGGATTAATCACATCATTAGGATTTGGTCTTATCACACATTTACTAAAGGGAGTGGGTTCCCTTAATTATTTTGTTTATTTTCCTAATTTTAGTTTCAGTTCTAAAGAAATTTAAATGTAATCTGATTAATGAAGAATATCTCAGGAGTTGTAGATACTAGAGATCTTAGGGATGAGTGAGTAATCCTAGTAAGGGTGAGAGATTTGGTATAATCTGCTCATAAAGGCAGAATTTAGATATAGGACTGTTTGTTGAGATCCTCAAGGGATCATTAAGAGATTTTAGGAACTAGTTGGGGGATCTATGGAGAGGATCATGGATCTAAAATGATTAGTAATTATGTGATTGTTCATATACATGGAAGCTGGATATGAATTAGAGCATAGGTGTGAGAGGTGTGAGAGAGATTAGAGATGTAGAGAAAGATTTTCATAGTGTTATGATGTAATACATTCTCATAAAATGGTTGAGTGAGATTTATGTAAATAATAGAAAGCTTATTTCTGTGGAATTAATATATATGTTTAAACGCATTGTTTTTGTGGTAGCTATTTGATATTTAAATTTGAAGGATTAGTTTTAGCAAACACAAGTGTGAGTAAGCTCACAGTCGACAGGATTACAGAGGATCTTAAACATTTAATGCCGAAGGGTATCAAAGTTCCATTATTGGAAACTATGTCATTCAATGTAGCTGAGTATACATCTGTAGCAGCAGAATCAAAGTGCCACTGTGACTGATTTTATGCGCATCTCTCACATGCGATTGCCTTGAGATAACGTTGCAGAGATTTAGCAGGGGTTTGGCGAAATTTGTTCCAAGATTTGAAGATCAGACAAAATTTGGGAATCGAGAAAACATTGTGTGAGATAAGGAGTTTGCATTTAGATCTGTTGAGAGCATTAAAATTTGAAGTGTATGTTGGATCCTTGTTGAAGTTCGAAGGAGATTTGTTCCTTATAATACTGCGTGAAAATCGAATGGTGAATACGAAACCAAAGTTGAAGAGAGCAATTGTGAATTCAACCTTGGGGTCATGTGCGCATACTTTGAGAACGCTACCCTTTCGCTGAAGGCGCTACGCATTCACTGTGCACACACCGGAGACGCTACCTTTATCGATGGAGGCATCTAAATAAAGAATGGTTGCATTTTTGGAAAGACCTTAGCTTGAATGTTAATGATCTACACTCAGTTTCCTTTACCAACAGTCAGTTTTACACAGGAATGCAAAGAAGTGCCTAAAAATAGCTCTTTGCCCTCATTTCAACACTCACGCCTTGAGATAACGTTGCAGAGATTTAGCAGGGGTTTGGCGAAATTTGTTCCAAGATTTGAAGATCAGACAAAATTTGGGAATCGAGAAAACATTGTGTGAGATAAGGAGTTTGCATTTAGATCTGTTGAGAGCATTAAAATTTGAAGTGTATGTTGGATCCTTGTTGAAGTTCGAAGGAGATTTTTTCCTTATAATACTGCGTGAAAATCGAATGGTGAATACGAAACCAAAGCTGAAGAGAGCAATTGGGAATTCAACCTTGGGGTCATATGCGCATACTTTGAGAATGCTACCCTTTCGCTGAAGGCCCTACGCATTCACTGTGCACACACCGGAGACGCTACCTTTATCGATGGAGGCATCTAAATAAATAATGGTTGCATTTTTTGAAAGACCTTAGCTTGAATGTTAATGATCTACACTCAGTTTCCTTTACCAACAGTCAGTTTTACACATGAATGCAAAGAAGTGCCTAAAAATAGCTCTCTGCCCTCATTTCAACACTCACGCTACCTTAACAGACTAGTTTTGGGAAATGCATCTTTTGAGTAATTTGTTGGATGTTTTGTGATGCAAAACGACTTCAGAGGCATAGAAGACACCCTCATCAATCTCCAGCAGCTTTCAGAGGCAAAATCGACCAAAGCATCGCCATCAAATCACCTCAAGAAGCCCACGCTACGCAAACACAATTTACACGCTACATTTTCACCAACAGTAATTCTATCGCTGCGTTTTCACCTAGGACCGAGCAGTATTGACATGGGATTGTTTTCCAGTTTACTGTTGTGGTTTGCTGAGGAGATAGGTGGTCTAAATACACAAGAAGACTCACTGTTTAGAGAGATTATATTTTTTTTTAATGCAAAAATTGGGTGAAGACAGCAGTATTACAATGGATTGATGTAGTATTGCATCACTATACTTCATCTTTGTGGCAGCAGCTGCATTTGATGGAGGCTCTTGAATCTTCCCCTGTACATAGTACATGACATCTTGATTTTCTAATGCCAAATCCAAGGACATATTCCATGCATGATAATTAGACTTATCAGTTAATTTATCATCAGCCTTGAAATCCTTGTAGGTTGAGGTGGCCATCTGTCCTTGATAGGATTTCTTCTTCGGTGATTGCTTTTTACACTAGCTTGGACTTTCTCTTCACCTCAGCTATGATACCATGTTAAATTTAGATAACCATGGTGTTCTATGCTTGATGCAATTTTACTTCAATCTTTCTTAGGCCCGATACAAAATATCAATCACATAAACATGAGAGTAAAATGCTGATAGAACACAATAATAGATTAATAGAAGACAAGCCAATAATATAGATTAGATTTACAATTCCTTTTGTCCAGCAAAGATATGAGATATTGTGCGTTACGGTAGTCAACAGGATGCTTCAGCCAGCAAATCCTTTCTAGATCAGCCAACCTTCAAGTGTCACACCCACAACCCTCAAAAACAGCACATCACCAAGTCAACGCTAGTCAACCAAAAGTCAAAGCAGAAAAGTCAACACAGGACAGCAACAGAAAGTCAACGCTACAAATTAGGACTTCGGTCAAACAGCTATGTTTTCCTCGATTTTAGTGCCCAACAGTACAACCTCTCAAAATCAGAATTTTGGCAAAGTTTTGAGGTCAAACGACCAAGGGTTGACCACGGTCAACGCTGGTCAACACTTCTGCAATTCAGCCCTAAACAGATCCGCAGAAAACAGCTCCTTCAGCTCCGAACGTGTGAAGGGAAGAGGCCGCCAAAGGCTAACGAACCAATCAGATCACAATGAGAGATGTGTGATGAGTTGATGAGAAAATGACCTCCAAGTCTCTCCAATTTATATCCATCAGTGAGGGTGTGTGACACATCTATTAGGCATGTGAGCCTACATTACAAATCTGGCCGACCTTGCACATGCGTGGAAAATAAATTCAAAATATATGTTCTGCTCATCCAAACAAGATGATCTTTAGATCAATATTGCACCTCTCCGAAAGAGGAATCCAACAAAAATATGACCATCATCATATGAGTAGTGCAACATGGAGCTTGGACCTAATTTCCCAAAATTAACAAAAACCCTTTCAAATTCTTCTTATTATAGATTGTCATTGAATGATTCAGCAAAGAGAGAGTACAATGATCCATATCAACCATAAACCTATCCAACAAAAATGAACTAAACAATATCCATGAGATGAACCCAACCATGCCAATAATCAAAACCCTGATTCAGGGGCCTATAATCAACTGTCACTGTCTACAGTCAACTGCCAAACTCTGCGGTCAACTGAAAAATCAAACTTTAGATTCCAATCGCATGGAGGAAGAGACATGTGTGCGACTAAGAGCTTCCAGTCGTTACCTTGAGCCTGCAATCTTGCGACTACAGTCGAAAATTTCCTTCGACAAGCCTGCAACTGTGACCCAAAACCTTAGAAACACATGCGAGCTTTGGACCCTGTAATCTTAGGTCTGTGCCAACCAATTTCGTGAACTTGCCTCAGACTTGTGCAAGCCAAAACAAGGAAGAGAATAGAATAATGTTTCATGATGATCTCCAAATGAGGTTGAGGTCACTTGTATTTATAGCCTTCAAGGGTGACCAATTTGCTTTCGGGTCGACCTAATCAAATATGCACATGTGGGATTTTAATTCAAACATACACTTTCCCTTGTCCAAATTGAGTGCTTCAATAGTCAAAATTGGTCCTCTTGAAAAGAGGAATCTAGTCCCATGGTTGGAATTTGTCACTGAGCTGCCAAATTAACACTCTCTCAACTAGGGAGAAATTCCAACTGCAGTATGTAATCATCGCAAATATCCTGTCATCAAATCATATCCAATCTCAAGTATCTCATCATCAAATGTCGTCATTGCTTATTCCTGCTTATCTCTTGATTGTCCCTATTCATATGCTAAACATTCTCGAATCTAAAAGAAGAAGAATTTAATATTGGAAAGGAGCTCATTCTACAACCCTCTATTCATCGAGGAGCCACTGCTACCACCCTGAATCACTGCCAACGAGGAGCACAACGCTACTACCCAAGAAACATCAGCAGGGAGCCAATTCTACGACCCGCATCAACATAGGAGAGCCTAGTTCAATCTGAAACAATGTCGGGGAGCACATCTCAACCTGAAACCACGTCGAGGAGCTTAGTCTCAACCCGGAACTGAATAGGGGAGCAAATATCAACTCAAAAATCACATCGGGGAGCACATCTCAACCCAGAATCTCATGGGGGAGCTAAACATCTACAACCCCATATCAAGCAATAGGTGATATAGGGGAGCACATCTCAACCCATCCTATTGCCCATTGATCTTCCCAACAATCACCCTCAAGAGTCATGTGATAAAACACCTGCATCATAATCAACATTGGTTGTACACTCTCAAGAGTCTCAACCTGTTGGCCAGACAGGGAGCGGTATTCCCAACAAGCCCAGCTTGTGGATATGATGCCAACTGGGGTATACTCTGCAAAGACCAAGAGAGGGGAGCAACATCTCCAACCCTATCGATAACAGATAGGGGAGCAACATCTACAACCCTATTGTCTAGAGATCCCTTAACCCCAAGAGCCTTCCATCTCAATTCATCACCCTGGGGCTCAGACAAAGGGGAAGAGTTGGCTCAGTGTTCTCGATCAATCCTGCTCTCTTTAGATCAAAAACATATCATCGTGCTCATATCTGGTATCGGCTTGAACAACTCACTAAAGAGTTCAATCATCATGTCTCAATAGCAGCAATCTCCTGTTCATACAAGACATCAAATCAAATGTTATATTAGAACAAATATATATCACAAAAAGGATACCCTATTCATCTTCCCTCCCACAAAGGTGCCAACCACAAGCCTAAGCTTGTCTCGTACAACAGCATTGTCTCAATATATGAAGGTATCTCAGTCCCAGCTATATACGAGATTCTCTGCCAATCGAATCCCACTCAATACTAACACAATGTATTCCCGTCATATCCAGAACTTGCTCAAACAACTCTCTAAAGAGCATATTCAACCTGCCTCACAGTTAGCCATGCTAGCAATATCGTACTCGACCTCGGTCGTGCTTACAGCTACGGACTTCTCATCCAAAAATATCATGGCAGATCTCATACTAAGGCAGCACCCAGATGCACTTATCTTATCAATAACAACATCAATACATCCATGCGATCACATATAATAGGAAGAATATCTCAGACCAAAAATTGATCGTCCCATGCAAATATCTTGAAGGGTGTTTGGCGGCAAATCAGTGTGTATGAAGAGGCTCAATCATGAATTGACTCAGATACTATGCAAAACAAATATATATATATATATATATATATACACGGACGGGTGTTCTCATGGAACATCAATGCTTCGATCAACTATCGGTTACCAAGTCAGATTCAACTATATTTCTTCATAACTTCTTGAAATTCAATCGGAGTGTCCAAGGATTTGCATTTCCACTTTCCACAAACTCATCAATAGCTTCACGACATAGATTTTATTTTCCAAACTTCAAAAAGTAATTCATCATGCCATGATTCTGGTATTTGTCCCTATAATACTAGTGTAGCTCTCTTATTATTATTGTTAGTGTAGCCCCCTTATTGTTATTGTTGTGCCCATGTAGCCCCCATATTGTTACTGTTGTGCCCAATAGAAGCCCACTATTGTTATTATTGTGCCCTTACATTATTATTGTTATGTAGACACTAATTATATTGTGACCCCTTAGACTCCTATATATACCAAGGAGGTCTTGCCATTTGTGTCATCCAAGAATTGTTCATTTATGTGATGTAAAGGAGGTTGCCCCCTCGAAGAGACTAATTTTCGAGTCGTTGATCTATTTTTTTTTCTATTTTGTCATCTGGTTGCAAGAAAGGATGAGGATGTGGAAGCATTGCTCTGATACCAAATGTTATGCAACCAGATCACAAAAAAAAAAGATCAATGACTTGAAAATTAGTCTCTTCGAGGGGGCAACCTCCTTTACATCACATAAATGAACAATTCTTGGATGATACAAATGACAAGACCTCCTTGGTATATATAGGAGTCTAACGGGTCACAATATAATCAGAGCCTACATAATAATACTAATGTAAGGGCACAAAAATCAAAATAGTGGACCTCTATGGAGCACAACAATAACAATAAGGGGGCTACACTAACAATAAACATAAGGAGGCTACACTAGTATTTATGGCACTCTATGGATGTCATCCACCATCCATTACATCATCTTTTAGAGAAAATTCTATGGTTCAAGCAGTGGAATATCACATTAGCCATCAACAAGTTCTTCAACTCTTAAAGGATAACCTCACTCTAGCGCAGATTCCAAAATCGAATGAAACAATGGGCAGATCAGCATCGCAGTGAAAGAAATTTTAACGTAAGCGACTAGGTATTTTTATGGCTACAATTATACAAACAAATGTCCCTCAAGCAAGCTAAGAAGGATAATAAATTATCACCCAAGTACTATGGTCCTTACAAGGTGTTGCAAAAGATTGGTGCTATGGCATACAAATAGGAGATGCCTGCATCTTCTCGAGTACACCAAGTTTTCCATGTTTCAAGCTTAAAGAAGGTTATCAATGAGAAGCTCCTAGTTCAAACAATATTGCCAGAACTTGACGAAAAAGGAAAAATCATATTGGAGCCTGAAGCAGTCACGGAAACAAGAACCCGATAGCGACAAAATCAATCAATTTCAGATTATCTAATTAAGTGGAAGAACTTACCTGTTGAATATTCCACATGGGAGGATGAGAATTTTATACAGAAACATCCAGAACTACTCAAGCATTGAGGACAACACTTTTTTTTGAAGGAGAGGGACATGTTAGGTCCCCTATAATACTAGTGTAGCCTCCTTATTGTTAGTGTTAGTGTAGCCCCCTTATAGTTATTGTTGTGCCCATGTAGCCCCCATATTATTATTGTTGTGCCCCATAGAGGCCCACTATTGTTATTGCTGTGCCCTTACATTATTATTGTTATGTAGGCTCTGATTATATTGTGACCCCACTCCTATATATACCAAGGAAGTCATGTCATTTGTATCATCCAAGAATTGTTCATTTATGTGATGTAAACGAATTTGCCACCTCGAAGAGGCTAATTATCAAGTCGTCGACCTATCTTTTCTTATGTTTTGTGATCTGGTTGCATAACGCTAACAAGGTCCACAAACAACTATCTCAAGCAACCCTAACTTATCATTAGATGGGTCCACATGTGACATGCTTCAACTCTAAGGTGACACATATCAAGCTCCAAGGTGAGCAATCCCATCAAGCAGGGGTCCCAAGGCCAGCAATCCACAAGACAAGGTCCAACACTCCCCTCCAAATATCTCTTATGCTCTAGCACTACCTCCTAACCCATGTGCTCCTCCAAGTCTACCACACCTCCATGAATGCTCCTCATTTGTTGAGCAAATTGTTGATGCAGGCTCTTCATTAGAAAACTGTTAATCGGGAGGGCTTATAACGTACCAGAAATTTCATTCTCCTTCATGGGCTTCAGAGTGGGATGATTGGTATTCCACGGGGAAAGAACGACAAGTTCCAAGGTTGCTATAAAATGACCAAGCTACTTCTTCTTAATTTAAACTATAATTTACACCTAAAATCAATCCTCTCCACTGCAACAGACACAGTAAATTGAGTAAGGTAGACGTCATTCCAGGTAAAAACGTTAGGTACGCCTAGTTAAACTATCTGCGGTAGGCCGTACTACGTCACACTGGAGTGACTAACGGAACCAACTTCTAGTTCAAGCGTTTTAATAAATTTATTTCATGTCAAAGAAATATTCTCTTACAAATAGGTAATTCAATCCATCCATCTGCAAATGTTATTGACAAGGGTGAATTTATTTGCAATTCAATGTTACCGAAAGTAGGTGTTACTCTAATTTTAATGCTGGTACACCTCACAGTGACTCTGCAGTCATTTTCCTCTCCTGTTTACTTGAATTAGGGCATCATTTGACCGTAAGTTAGGGAGAATAAAAATCAAATTGAGTTGAACGTTTATTTATCCATCATCATCTGGCCCACGAGATGCCGAAATTAACCTTAACAGAACGCCAGTCCATGCCCAGATATAAGACCTCTGGAAACGAATGCATCATTCATTGCTTCAATGGCTTTAAATAGTATCTGTTAACTGCATTCATCCATTCATTCTGCAAACAAGAAAACTGTTTTATTGAGATTGGGTTAAGCTTCAAACCTCACACGCGATGCGATGTTCTGGAGATGCGATGTGCTGGAGAGGAGGATGTTGCTTCTGATCGCTCCAATGTATATATTCACTGAAGGCCTGCAAGATTTTTTTTTTTGTATCCTTAGGCTTCAGTCAAATAACGAACTGGCATTCACAGACAACGTAGCCAGTGTTTCTCCCACTCACCTTCAAACCGCGGTTCTGCAAACACTAGGTCAGGTTAAAGCTATATTTTGGGTTGGGTTAAATCTTTTCTCACGGTCCACAAATGGGATGGGTTAAAATTTTAAAAACTTACTTCAAGTTTACATCGAAATGTTTAATGTGGAGATTTATTAGATCCTTTCCCCAAAAAAAAATTGAAGCACAAACAACAATTCCGAAAAAGAAATTGTGATCACATTTTCAATCGAGGGGAGATTTCCCTATGTTCCAATTAAAAGAATTTGATCATGAGAAAAATTTAATTGCAATTGTATGATTTATGTGTAATCGGAGGACTTATGAGGGTGGTTTTGGCACTTTTTTAAACACTTATTTTAGTTAATTTTTACAAAATTTTAAAAAGATTTTTATAAGTCACAAGTTTAAGTTGTTTAATTTATAAAGTATGAGTGTTTTAGAGGTTTTTTTTTAGAGTGTTCAATCTGTTTATATATTCAAAAGTGTATTTTAAACAATAAAAAATCACACAATTCTTCTCAAAATTATATTGCCCAATTCTAACCAAAAAAGTTATTTAGTCTATTACTTAGACTATAGTTCTAATATTTATTTATAAAAATATGTATTTGCATGTATTGGTAATCCCTCGTCAGAAATTATTGTCATAATTATTTTCTCTAAGCAAGAATTTCATTTATATATTACTATTATAAACTTCTATGTAAGGACTTTCATGTATATTGAACATGTGGTAACTCTATGTAAGAATTTGATTACTAACCAAAATTTAATGAAATCTTGAAACAATATCGGAAGTAAGAATTCATTTATATATTGTTCATATATACTTATGTGTTATAGAATTTTTAGTAATTTGCCAATAAGAATTTGTTTATTTACCAAAATCTAATGAATTGTTATAATAATTCATTCTATGGAAGTAAGAATTCACTTATTTATTATGTATATATATTTAAATGTAAGGAATTTGCATATATATTGGAGTTTCAATGATCATGGGTAGGAAATTTATTGATTACCGGAATTTAAAAAGGTCATTGCAAAGGATGTATTCATCAAAGATTTAAACAATTTCTTCAAGGGAATTTACTTCTTCATTAGTAAAAATCCTTTCCAAATTGGTTTCAAAGTAATGGTAAATCTTCTTCATGATATGGAAAATGATTTTCATTGCGGATGATGGGGAAAATGGATAAAGTATTCACATTGTCAAAGATATTAAATTTTGCCAATGTTCAATGAATTCAGCTACACTTTGGTTAATCCACCAAAAGTTTTGAATTTTCCAAAAACCATGAGCACTTTGGTTAATCCATCAACACCTTGAATATTCCAAAATCCATGAGCACTTTGACTTTTCCATCGGCACTTTACAAGTTGCTTTGATATTTTTCACATGGGTTTAGTTTATAATATAATAGTAGCAATTTATGTGTGTATGTAAAGTAATGAACTAAGGTTTGACTTAAAACCCATTTGTATAAATAAACGTAAAGTAATTTTATTAGAGCCAGCAAATGATAAGGCAAGACTAGGTGGCGTTGGCCCTAACTCAACATCACCCTCAAGTGATACATGCACTGGGGGTGCCACATCATTTACCGAATGTTAGCAATACAAGCACATTGATGTGGCACTAGGTATGAAATCTTCAAAGGACCCTAACTTGGTGATCTAGACTCAAAATATGAAAAACCTTATATTGTCAGAAAACTCTCAATGAGTAGAAGACTATGGTGGCCTCAAAAATGAGCTTTCGATTACATATAAAGGTACAAATTTTATGACCCCAATCTCCTCAAGGTGACTTACAAGGTCAGGTCACCCGTGTGGTTGTTACCAAATATATAGATATATGAAACCAAAAAGAGTTTAAATGGAGCTAACAAATGACAAGTTAGGGCTTGGTGGCATTGGCACTAACTCGACACCACCGTCAGGTGGCACATGGATTGGGGGTGCCACGTCATGTATCACATGTCAGCAATACACCCACATCGACTGGCACCGGATACAAAATATTCAAAGGTCCTTAACCTGGTGATCTATACTTGGAATTGATAAACTTTATATCATCAGAAAGCTCTCAATGAGTAGAAGACAATGGTGACCTCATAACTGAGGCTTGATTTGCATGATAAAGGAAAAAAAATTATGGTCTTGATCTCCTCAAGGTGACTTAGAAGTTTAGGTGACTAGTGTAGTTGTTACTAAATATATAGATATATCAAGCACTCTCATAAAGCACAAAGGCGTGACTTACTATTTAAGAAATCAAATGACATTTTCCTAAATGAATAATATTGCCAATGGTTGATTTTGCATACAATTACACTTTTGCTACACAAAGGGTGGTGTAAAGTTAACATTCTCCTTCATAAAGAGGTTTCTATACTTGTCCATATGTTGTACACACACACATAACATAGTATCAATCATAACTATCACAATGCAGATAATCATGAATCCATTAAGGAGTAATATTTTTACATTAGTGATGATCATACACGTTGACATGATACTTTTTTTGTTCAACAATGTTTTAATTTACTTTATAAAGAATGAAGGAAATAAGCGATCAATTTAAAAAAACATTAGGTGGGAAAGTGTTTTTGTTGGTCAATTTAAATCAAAACAATCATTCTTGTGGTTGAGTCGCCCTCATAGGAAAATGAACATCCATCACACTTGGAGTTTTTTTGAGACAAGACATGGAAAAGGAGAGTATGATGGGTGTCGAGGCTTCTACAAAATGGGCACTTGGGAGGTTCCAACTGAATCCCTTAGCTTCTCAACTTGTAGATTTAGGTGATGTTGTTGAATGGCGTAAATCAAAATTAAGTCATAAATTCAGCCCAAGGATGGTTCATTTGTACAATAGCCTCAAAAGTTATATTTAATCATATTTATTTATTTATTTGAAAAATTATTTAAATTTTGATAAAATTCAATATATATTTTAAGCTTTGTTTAGAATTCCATTACACATTTGTGCGTGTGTGTATTTAACACCCTCCTCCCATATCTAACCAGGTAAAAAACCAACCAAAGTAAACATGTGATAAAGATTAGTATGATATTATTCAACTCCTTATGTATCAGTTAAGAAAGTGGAACAGATAGAACACAACCAATCTAACCTTCTACACATGCAACAGAACCCCTAAGAGCCATCCAACCCATCCATGTGGCCAACCCTTGAGACAACTTGAAATTTTACTGCATTAACGCCTCAATCACTCTCATTCCATGGGCATGCATGCAGTTGGGACCCTCTAGTCACTCCCACAACAATGCATCCCTTCAGCTGGGGATTTTTCCAGGTAGTTTTGTGCCAAGGACTCGAGATTTTGTGCCACTTTTTCAAGGCTAAGACTCAGGCCACTACCCAGAACTCCATGGAAATTCCAAAAATGAAAAGTAACATTAAAACAATGATACAAATGCAAATACTTGAACAAGGACTTGATTGTACCCCCACTGGCCATGACAAGCATTTCATCAACACATGTCACAAATATGCATTCTACAGGTTTAAACAACATATCTGAGCATAGGGGTCTCACACTAATTTGAAAATCACTAAGAAGCATTGATGCCTCATTACAATAATTGCTTTACCATACATTCATTGTACATTTAGTAATTAACCAAAACATGATGAGAGCCATACATTATCATTGTCATAAAACTCACTCATAACCAACAGATAACCAACAGAAATATCAAGGATATAACAACCATATAAACCACATATAAACAAGTATATTTACCCATAAAATACCAAGGATAAAGAGCTCTTATTGATAATTGCATAGGTCGACCAGGTATGGGACTTCCATGAACCCCCGACCATAGAGTAGGTTGAACCAAATATTTATTTCAACCAATCACCCTTGTGTTGTATTCCAAGGATGAATGTGGGATCTCATAAAAAAAATCAATCAAAACCAAACGAGGTATTCCAGAGGTCAAACCACCTCAATTAGTGATTCCATCCCCATGGTTAGACATCACTAACCATCACTAGATTGGTCTCTACCCAGGCTTTCCAGGGCTCTAGAGCATTTGTTCCAACCGGGGCTTCAAGGACTAGTAACTCAACCCATCAAGGGCTTCCAGAGCATTTTTCCAACCAAGGCTTCTGGGACTAGTAACTCAATCTAAGTTGTTACATGGCTTCCAAAGAGTTTGTGCAACCAAGGCTTCCAGGAACTAATAACTCAACCCCCATCCAAAGGCACAATAAAACCAACCAAAAAACACAAGTAAAACCCAATCCTCCATGCCAATGATAAATCATAACCAAATAACCACATTCATATGCCATGCATGCCAAAAATAGTAAGAGAATCATACATGTGACTCAATATCTGCAAGCAAAACCCGTTGTAGTGGCTGATCTTGATGCCATCTTGCGCTTTCCTGTTTTTCCTTTGCCTTCTTTCTCCAAATCCCAAGTATGCCACACTCCTCCAAGAGTGCTCCAAGAAAATTCTAAGTATCCAAGAGTATGAGAGAGAGAGAAAAAAAAAGGAGAGCTCCAAAACTGAACTGATCCTCGAAAGAATTTTTATTAATGAGGTCTCCATTTTCTTCATTTTTCTCCTCACATGCAACCTGTGACCTTTCACCTCCCTTTTCTCCTAATTTCCATTATTTTCATAAATAAATGCCACTTTGCCTTTCCAAAGCCTTTGCCAATTTCCATAGCCATAATAAACCAAATGAACACCCACTAGGATGTTTTTTTCCAACATTTAGCTTGGAATACATGTCCCATGACCAAGGTCTTATTTTTATCTTTATTAACTTTTACATGGATTTTTTACCAAGGCTATTACATTGTATGTGTTTTATTTTAGAATTTAATTTATAAATTTGTGAAATTTAACATGCAAAATCCTTTATCTCGAGCAATTTCATCTAGGATATTCAAATTGGTAATGTTGATAGTTTCATGCCATGTGATTGTGTTGGAGTACCTTGAACAAGGGATTTTTACACTCCATTGATAGTGAGAGAATGAAAAATATATACTTAAATGGGAAACATAGGTACTGTTGATTTTGTCTTCCTTGTGTTGATGATATACAATCTAGTGATCAATGTTAAAACCAAAAGGATAAATTTGTCAACCCATGGAAACTTGAACAACTTAAACCATTGCACCATTTGTAATTTTGAATGAGGCATGGATGGATAATGAACAGGCTACAATTGAATGATTATGATTAAGTTTCTAATACGGTTATAAAAGGTAATGTATTTGTTGTCTCACATCCATAAATAATCTAGAAAAAGTGCACTACAATTTAATGTGACACACAATGTTGACAATGGCATTGATGAAAGAGTTTAAAGGTCCAATAGGTTTCACATATCCAATTGGTTCAATGGTTTTTATGGGACATCTCTTTGAAGAAGTTGAAAAATTTAATGTACTCATTTTTTTCAAGATTATAAGTGAGATGTTAAATGAATTATTTATTTGGAATACTTGGTATAGAATTTCATTGTTGATTTATTTAAGAAGTGTTCCTGAAAAATGAAGGTTTGTGCCCTTTATTCCTTTTCTCTATATTTGCTTTCTTCTTATCATCTGAAGCCTTTTGGAATGCTAGCTTACTTTTCCTGAGTTCATAGAGATATTTATCTTTCCTCATTACTTCTTCTAGAGTATTATGCTCGTCAAACTGGATCATATGATTTTAGTATGGACGAAACCCTTTGAAGAACCTATGGATCTTGAATTTTTCATCTTTAATAAAATCGACATACTTTGGAAACCTAGGGAATTTCCTCTCATATTCCTCCATTTTCATATTGCCAAGTTTTAGTTCAAAGAACTCTTGCTCTTTCTATCATAATAATGTTATGTGAGTTGCTTCTTTTTGGAAGTAATTCTTAAATTACTTTTAGGTCATCTTCTTATCATATAATATATTGACCTACTTAAGATGGTCCCACCACATGGATGCCTTGCCTTGCAAGTGGTAAATGACTCTTCTAGCCTCCAAATTAGATGAGTAATTGTGCAACTCAAAATATTTTCTCATTCCCAACATTTAGGCCTCTCCTTGGCCTTCTCATGTTCTCCATTTAATGTGGGATGCTTGATTTCTTTGAGTCCCCCTTGCAAAACATCAATCTCTCATTGTCATATTTGTAGCTAATTACCTCCATCTTTAGAATCCTTAGTTCTCTATTGTATCTTGTCCATGACCATTTGAGTCTATCTCAACATTGTGAGGACTCATTCCTTTGATTTCTCTCTCATCATGGCTATATGACCCTTGCATATCTACCATGTCTTTGGTTTCATTTGGTTTTTTCCTTTGCCCCGATCTAATATGCTTGGTATACCTATACCTCTACTCTACCATTTGTATACAAAAATTCTGATAGATAAAGTAAAATCATATTTAAATAGACTTTGCATTTTTTTTAAACACCGTGGACATCATCTACCCTTGTAGGCCCATAGAGGCCTTTTTTAATTTCTTGATATTTTCTATTACGCCTTTGAAATATTGGGTGGATATATTTATTCTATTCTTCAATATCTTTTCATCAATTATTTATTTTCCCAAATAGGAATTCGAGGATGAAAGTTATGGTCTTTGGAAGTTTTGGAAATCTATCCAGTTTTCCATCAATTCAATTAGATAAGTTTTGGCTAATTTCTTATGACTTAGTATGCCCATATTATAATTTTGGTTCCATGAATGGATTCTACTATCCAGAATATTTTTGTAGATTCCTTTTATATATCAATATGAGTTCTAAGCAAGGATTTATGCATCCTATAAGTATATTGGTGCCTAGTTTTTCCTTTATACTATTTTAGTTATAACTTTCACATCCTAAATCCAATTTGCATTTGTGATATCTCATTGTAAATCTCTTTCCAAGGTTTTTCATTTGAGATGAAAATTTTTCTTGTTACATGCTATTCTTATTGAATCTCTTGCTTTAAAAACATTGTTTAGGGCCTAAAAAATGCCTCGGAAGTTGAAAAATTAAAAATCATAGGAATATTTAGAGCAAAGACCATTGATTTTGGTTGTTTCATTGACATCTTGTATACTTATATGATTTTTGAACCTTTAGGAATGTTCTCTATTGAACCAATCACACAAATGTGTACCTGTAGATGAGTTTTAGTCACATAGTTTACTAGACAAGGTCATTAATTGAACTAGCCAATCAACCACTATAGTATGCCAGTCGACTAGTCATTGGATTTGGTTAACCATCAAGTTGGATAAACCAAATAATAGATTGGTCAAATACCGATATAATTCAACCAAATGGCCACATTAGTTGATTATTGGGTTGAATCAAATAATGTAATATTCTAGTTGATCAATAATGAGGTCGACTAACTACTCAATCGTCAATTGATTCAACAAACAATTCAACTTTCAATTGGGCCAACTAAGTAGTCCAATATCGGTTGAGTCAACTAACCATTCAACCATCAGTCATGTTGACATACCATTCAACTGTTAGTTGGGTCAACTAACTAGTCAATCATTGATCGAGCCAACAATTGATTGTTGGTTGAGTCGACTAACCATTCAACTGTGAATGTCAATCAATTTTCTAGTTGAAGCAACCAATAGATTATGATAGTTGACCATAAATATGAGTCAACTTGGTAGTCGAAATAGTTGAGCATTGATCTAATTGACCACCATAAAACCATTCAACCACTAGAATGCATAAGTTGACTAAGTGGTTTATTTATTCAACCATATTTTTCCTCCAAATATCCATGTTCAACTCGACAATTCTAAAACTTGGTCCATTTCAAACTTTTGCACATTTCAGGTTAGCTACATTTATGAGAATTTACTATATGCTTTGTCTCTACCCATGTAGGTTTGATGTTGAAACCAACGTTGTGATACCACTTTGTAGCATATCCAACACCCTTTGCCGACTATTGAGATTATGAGGCACTTCTGAAAAAAGAAAAAAAAAAAAACAATTTTTCCTTTCCTTAACTTGTTTATGACTGCACATTTTCCTAGCATTAGTCGAATAATATGACCTAACCATCGACTTTACACATGGATTTTCTTCTCATCGGCTCTCTCTTGACTGCTAGTTGAGTTTACCATTCATTGATAGTATATGTGAGGATGGTATCCATCAATTATACAAAACAATTATGCCCCCTTGGCATAAATTTCCCCTAATGTAATTCATAATTAATCCAATACCTATTTTGTTCAATATTTTGGTCTCCTTACCATATTTAATTCAACCACTTGAGTACTTTAGGTATCTTAATAATGATTTCCATGCATGTTGTATGTGAATTAATTTATGTGCACCATTAATTACAATCACAACAACAATATAACCAAATATAGTCACATGAATACATGAATAACACACACACACACACATGTATATATATACATCAATATAGGAAACATTAAATAGATATAAAACATAATTGAAATGTTGATGTTTTGTAATTCATTGGTTCACTGTAGACAACAAATGTTCTGCGTAACCATATACCACACTACTCTAAATCTTTTAGCATTAGGTCACCCCCAAGTTGGAGCTATGACTCTATTAGGGAAAATGTTCACCTATAGCCAACTATGGTCATGTAGATAACACCACAAAAGTTCTATGTCAGGCACCAACTCTAACTGCCTCTCTAACTACAATCCCACATCACCCAACCTACACAACCTAAGGTAATGCACCACCTTCTTTGCCTATATAATCCTTCATGTTGTGTCATTACCCTTCCAAGGCTTTCAACATAGGCCAAGTAGGAAGTCTCAAAGGTCTATAGCTTTGAGAGTTCCAACTACCCTCATGAGTCTTCCAGGCACCCCTTATGCCTCACACGTGGTAATTATATCCAACCAATATCCTCTAAGATCTAACCTTTCCCAAGGTGACCCGACGATAATTAGCAACTGAATCCCACCTAGGATTCATGATAGTTACCTGGCTACAAGTCTTAACAATGAAGCAAAAATGAACCAAGGAAGAAATGATCACTAAATTATATAATCAAATGATGGATAAATTATGACCAGATGATATGGAAGAATGATCACTACAATGGAAAACTTGACATAACTATGCATGAAGTAATTTTTCCAAATATCACTCAAGTAACTCACCCCCATCACCTAGGAGCTCACATGGACCATTTGTCGATTCACTTTTGGATTTGGGATATAATCATTAAATTAAGATTTGAGTTTATACATGCCTTTTTTCTACTTTATGAATATTTTATTATATTTTTTACTTAGGAACCATGTCTTCGTTCCATTCCTTTGCCTGAACCTCTTGTGGTGTCCTAACAATGGTGTATTTTTATCAACATGGGTGTGATTACTTATTTACATAGCTAGGGGCACTGGCCTTTTAGTGCATATGATCATTGGCTTTAATCATGTAGGCACTTTTACCTCAAAACATATAAACCACGGGGGCTTCGTTGGGGGAGCAATACCATACCACATGCATCCATATTGGGGGATATATATTGAGGAAAAAATGACATAATATATTGAGCATATATTAGGGGGTAAATGGTGTTTATATTTCTAGGTATAAAAAATGGAGCTCAAAGTTAATGAAAAAATATAAAGGGGTATAAAAAATGTTAATTAAAAAATGGATACCTATAATATCTAGTGAAAGTAAGTTTTTTTAAATTGGGAAGGTGTATTGAGTTCGTATTGGTATGAGGTTAAATAATGTGATTTTTAGAGGTATTTTCCAATATGTAGTCAAATTAGGGGTATTGTTTACTATGCCACAGATGCACGTGATATGTTAGAGGTTCATTGAATGAAGACCCTATGATATAAACATATGCTTGTAGGCCCCAAAACAAAGATATACATGGGCATGTAGGCCAAACACAATTCAACTGAACAACCTAATAAAAATTTGTACAAATACATATAAGAGGTCGTCCTAAGGGTGTTACAAATCACACCTAACATCATGTGAAGATAGTTGTAAAAGGTAAGAGGTTTTCTAGATGGTCTACCATATGAGCATGGAGTCAAAAGGCTCAATCAAATATGGATTAAATTTTGTTGGTGAAATTTTTTCTACCACTTCAACCTTTACACAATCACTCCACTCTGAATATAATGAGTGAATTTCAAGGTCTTTGGGTTAATTTCATATATTATGGACAACAACCTTTGACTAGTGGATGATGGTTCTCCCCCCTAAGGAGAAAGACCTTTTTTTCTATGTAATTTTTCAAGAGGTTGGTTATCCATGGTGAAATATTATATTTTAAACAATGAAAGAAATTAACCTATGGCAAGCTAGACACCAAGGATATCAGTAGGAAAACTTATAGATAAAGGGGCCTTTTGAAAACCAACCCTTAGACGATACCGTGCCCAAATCCTAACTTGATAAGTTGCCATAGATAATTATGGTAAACCACACATAATAGTCCTTATTAGTGAAAGTACCCTCATGAAGATGGGCTCCATAAAGGGGATTTGGAACAGGGATTCAATGTTTGCTTCATGTGCCATAATATCTTCACATTTATAGTCACCTGTGTGATTCCCTAGGGAAGGTCACCATGGATACCACTAGGCAAGACAGTCATGGGTGGTGTAACACCCGTGTTAACTATGATATCCATAAACACTTTTGTGTAATTAAGCATCTTAGTGTAATGTCATATTGCTTGCATGGAATCTTGTCGTGGTTTAAATAATAAAACTATTATTGATAAAAGTTCATTCTTGTTTTGATAATAATAATGACAGGTATGAACATGTGTTGTTGTTAATTACGCATAAATGGATTAATCATGTATTAATGCTAAATTCAAGAACTATGTTTTAAACTAATTAATGATGAATAATTAGTTATAATGTTAATTAATTAGTTATGGATTAGTAAATTTGATTATAAATGATTAATTAGACAATAGCTTTAATTGATTAATAAATTAAAATTTGTATGTTATGCTTATCAACATACGCATAATAAAATATTTAAGTGATTGTTAAATACCTGAGGAAGAGGCACACAGGTCGGAGTCTGAGCAAGTTAGCCATTAATGCATGGCGATGTCGTTTGAGTTTCGTTTCCCAAAAGGGTAACTTTTCGGGGAAGGAAACACATGGATAGGTAAGAGTTCCCTCTTGGTCATACTCAGAGGAAACTCTAAGCAACATTAACTATAAGAGCCAAGGAGAGCAGGGGGTTCCATAATTTTTGGTGTTGAAGAGAATCCCCAAGAAGCAAGTTTATACAAGAACAATACACAGAGGGAATTACAGGGGAGAGCGGATCCTCCTCCATCTGTACTCTTTTCATAGATTTAACAATGCTTGAGAATGAACTAAGGGTGATTAAACATATAGATGTTTGTTGGATTGATAATCCACAGTGCTTGCTACAACTGATAAACCACCATGCATGTCCTTGGTTGATAAACCACTTGCACAACAGATCATTGGTGCTTGCTAGGAATGATAAACCATGGTGCTTGCTGATCCAGGAGGATCGTACAAGTCCAAGTACAAGTGGCTTAAGTACAAAGGCTAAAAAATCAAAGTGTCATAAATGTGGCAAACTCAATGTCAAGTTGAAGATCTCGTCGTCCTGATCGCAACAGTGTGAACAGTTTGTCAAACCGAGCTCGTATGCGAAAGTTAGAGGCAGTCAAAGTTTTGGGTTGACTTGGATGACATGGTAGGTTAAGGGAGACACAATTTGGAAGAAACCTAGCCACCGAATTCCGGCTAGCTCCAGCCAGATTCCGGACGAAATTGTGGCCTCCTCAAAATGACTCCTACAGTCAAAACTAGAATTTTTAAAAATGACTTAGTTTGTTATAAGAATAAAAAAATAATTAAAAAAAGGGGTAGCAGGCCACCAACCCAGCCACCCCACCACACGGTCATAAAAAATAAAAATATATATTTATGGGCCGACGAGCCATGACCCCCGCTGGACCCCACAGAGCTCCACACCATAAAATTCGTTTGTATTACATAGATAATGTATATGTTAAAACATATATATAAATATGTTAAACATATATAATATGTTGTACAACAAACAACGGTGGATTCGGGGGCGGGCCGCCCGATGCAGGTTTGGCCCCCCTCATACGTCCTATCAAATAATGTATGTGGGTATTAAAAACTATATGCGCCTTTTATGGAGGGGGCAGGGTTTGACCACCCGACGCCATCCCTTAATATTTGGATCTCAACCAACTTGGCTAGCAGCTCCCTTGGAGAGTCCACTCAGCCTTCATCATTTAAACCATTAAAAGAAGTGTGCCCA
Source organism: Pinus albicaulis (assembly GCA_034641835.2). Taxonomy (NCBI): domain Eukaryota; kingdom Viridiplantae; phylum Streptophyta; class Pinopsida; order Pinales; family Pinaceae; genus Pinus; species Pinus albicaulis. The sequence continues at coordinate 520,183,924 of CM076572.1, read as the reverse complement.
GGTAGGCCAGGAGTGGCACAGAGTATGAGACGAAGTGGAACCATGAGTGCTTTGCAAGAGGGGGGCATAACCATGAACTGAGCCCATTTCTAGAGGGGCCAGATTTTCCGACATCATAATCAGGAAAAATTTATATGGATTTTGCACCTCTCGGCGCCATGAATCCAACGGTGTTGTCTGTTTCTTCATCAGAGGTCTCCAATTTCCAAGAAATTTTAGCTATGGATGTATAAGGGTGTAGTTTTGCATTAATTCTTGTACTTTCATTTTATTTGCCACTTAATGAAAGAGGGCCTCCCCACTGATTGAGCAGGGCCCGGAGATGTAGTCCCTCCTGGACGAACTCTGATATCAATTCCATGTCTTCTTTGCATGATTTTATGTGCTTCTCTCTTCTTATGTTCATGAATTTTTAATTTTCATTATTAAGATGCAATTTCACATGTAATTCTTTAATATATCTCAAAGCTAAAGATCTTGGATCACTTCCTACCATTAATAAACCACTATGTTTGTCCTTGGCTGATAAACCAATTGTAAGTCAAAAAAATACTACAACTTAACTGGTGAATTTTTACTTGGAAAACTCAAGATCTTAGACTCTAGAACTGGTACAGGCGTGGCATGTTACATACAATTTTTTTATGATTGCCTATGGTTGGGAGGTTAACATGACACCTCTTCTCTAGTTGTCAACATAAAGTCGTCTTTTGCAAATAAGTAGTCTAATTTTCATTTATGAATTCTTAATGTTATGTTGCAATAACTTATGAAAACTTTAAAATGGACTTGGTATGGGAAGAGTTTTGTATTTCCCCGTTCCTGGATTCTATATTTAAGTTTACGTAAATTGAAATGGTATAAGTAGGAAGTGTCTCATGACTTCCCTACCATAAATCACTATACCTGTAATTCGTAATTTGAATAACTGGTATAACAATTATTGTAAAGTCAACCTAAGCCTCATCTTCCTTTTATCTATGAAATTTATGTTAAACTAGCAAGAGATTTATCATTTTAATTGTGAAATACATGGAAAATTGATGTGGTTATGCATATTGATCTTTTGTAGATAAGTAGTCAAATTCTCGTTTGTGAATTCCTAATGTTAAGTTACAATAACTTGTGAAAACTTGAAAATGAATTTGGTGAAGCATAAATCTGCATTCACTACAACAAAACAAACCATTAGTTCCAGAAATAACACCAAAATCCATTTTTTATGAGCACACAAATTGGCTTCAATCGATGTTAATAATTTTGATGCAAAATGACATCTTCACATGGGCACCTTGAATTGCGCCATAAATTGTCTCTTCCACTATTGCTTCCAATGTTGCGTCCATTTGTACTTCTAATTTTTCTCCCAGTTGTGCTTCTTGTTTTTCTTTTGGTATGGCATCAAAAATAACTTCCTTTTTTGGCTTCCTAATTAGTGCCAAGTTATGCTTCCATTATAATGTCCTTTGTTATGTCAAGTTTTTCTTCCAACATGGCATCTCTTGTTGCATCTAGATTTGCTTCCATTATGGCATATTATTTAGCTTCTAATATGGCTTCAATTTTAGTGTCTTTAGTTGCTTCTAATATTGCTTCCTTTATTGCTTCTTGGTTTGCTACTTGAATAGCTTCTTTGTTTTCTTCTTCAGAACACCAAGTTTGGCTTCTAATATTGCTTTTATTATTAATTCTTTGTTTGATACCTGAATTGCTTATGTTTTTGTTTCTCGTGTAACACCAAGTCTGGCTTCAAATATTGCTTCCAGTATTACTTCTTTGTTCGCTACATGTATTACTTTTGTTTTTGCTTCTCAGGTAACGCCAAGTTTTACTGCTAGTATTGCTTCCATTATTACTTCTTGGTTTTCTACCTAAATTGCTTCTTTTTTTCACTTCTTAGGTAACACCAAGTTTTGCTTCCAAGATTTCTTCTAGTGTGCTTCTATTTTGGCTTCAATTGTTGCTTCCTTTTTTGCTTTCCTGTTAGCTTGATGGATTTCTTCCTTTTAGTTGGAAAGTTTGATTCATGTTTAGCGCTTGGGTTTGCTTGTTTTTAGGTACAGGGTTTGCTTCCTTTTAGTGTTGGGATTTGCTTCTAAATTAGCCTGCAACATATATTCGTTTTAAGCAACCAATTTATCTTCCTATTTAGATTCAATAATAGCTCCAAGTATGGCTTCCAATTTAATGTCGAATTTTACTTCCATTTTAACAACTCATGTTGCCTCCTTTATAGCTTCCATTTATCAATTTAATATTTATTTGTTTATTTTTAATTTTTTAATTTAATTTAATTTAATTAATTAATTTATTTTTTTATTTCAATTAAATTTGTTAAGTATATCATACCTATTAAATAGCTTATGAGAATATAGAGTAAGTAATTGTTAACACCAGAAAATAGTACACTACAAGAGACATTATAAATTGTCCAGCAAAAGGTACAATCAAGAATTTCTAGCAGAAAACATCATAGAAAGATAAAAGTTTAACTTTTCCTAAGGTTATTTGAGAAAATATTGGACTGTGCACCAAAGACAAAGAAGGTTTGCGCGGATTGTGCAACTTTTTGTTCGAAAGCCGCATGGTCTAGGGAAGGGCGAAATGTCATATTCTGGGACCACTTCCCACACTTGGGGAGTTGATTCCCTGACATGGCCAGTCAAGGACAACCAAATTGAGGTTGCCCTGAAGATATGCAGCCATCAATGGAATCATCTTGTCCTACACTTGGGTCACTATCACTCCTTGGCCAAGGGAGGGAAGATGGGTTCAAAATTTTCTATATAAAAAAACTATGGGTGGAGCAAAACATGAGACATTGTTATGCTCACAAAATTGCAATAAGAGCAACACCACATTTCATTGTTGAAGCAAAGGAAGTGAGAGCACTGGCATGTTGACCATATTGCTTCTGAGCAATCCAACATCTCAGTGAGAGAAAAAGAGTCCACCATTGGAGAGTCTTCACGCTTCTTTTGAGAGAGAAGATAAGCTTGCAAAGAGACTGAGGAAAGGGACCTCCTTGTTGAGGATATTTAAGCACCATAGCTCAAAGGATTCTCTTCAATTGTTTTAGCATTCTATTGTATTCTTCTACCACCACCAGCCAATAAAGGGAGCCTTTCTCCATTGATATATTGATATGTTTGCTCCATTGAGTATTTTGTTTTAATGCATTACGTCCTATACTAATCATATATATATATATATATATATATATTTTATTTATTTATTTATTTATTTATTTTTTCCGCTTCTTAGGCGAAGTTTTGCTTCCAAGATCTCTTCTAGTGTGCTTTTATTTTGGCTTCAATTGTTGCTTTATTTTTTTCTTCCTTGTTAACCTCATGGATTGCTTCCTTTTAGTTGGAAATTTTGCTTCTTATTTAGCGCTTGGGTTTGCTTGTTTTTAGGTACAGGGTTTGCTTCCTTTTAGTGCTGGGATTTGCTTCTAAAATAGCATGCAACATTTCTTCATTTTAAGCAACCAATTTATCTTTCTATTTAGATCCAGTAATAGCTCCAAGTATGGCTTCCAATTTAATGTTGAATTTCACTTCCATTTTAGAGCCACATTCTACTTCCATTTTAACAACTCATGTTGCTTCCTTTATAGCTTCCATTTATCAATTTAATATATTTTTTATTTCAATTAAATTTGTTAGGTATATCATACCTCTTAAATAGCTTATGAGAATATAGAGTAAGTCATTGTTAACACCAAAAAATAGTACACTACAAGGGACATTATAAATTGTCCAGCAAAAGGTACAAATCAATAATTTATAGCAGAAAAAATCATGGAAAGATAAAAGTTTAACTTTTCCTGAGGTTATTTGAGAAAATATTGGACAACGCACCAAAGACAAAGAAGGTTTGCATGAACCGTGCAAATTTTTGTTCGAAAGCCGCACGGTCTAGGGAAGGGCGAAATGTCATATTTTGGGACCAATTCCCAGACTTGGGGAGTTGATTCCTTGACATGGCCAGTCAAGGAAAACCAACTTGAGGTCGCCCCGAAGATATGCAGCCATCAATGGAATCATCTTGTCCTACTCTTGGGTCACTATCACTCCTCGGTTAAGAGAGGGAAGATGGGTTCAAAATTTTCTATATAAACAAATTATGGGAAGAGAAAACCATGAGACATTGTTATGATCACCAAATTGCAATCAGAGCAACACCACATTTCATTGTTGAAGCAAAGGAAGTGAGAGCACTAGCATGTTGGCCATATTTCTTCTAAGCAATCCAACATCTCAGTGAGAGAAAAAGAGTCCACCATTGGAGAGTCTTCACGCTTCTTTTGAGAGAGAAGATAAGCTTGCAAAGAGACTGAGGAAAGGGACCTCCTTGTTGAGGATATTTAAGCACCATAGCTCAAAGGATTCTCTTCAATTGTTTTAGCATTCTATTGTATTCTTCTACCACCACCAGCCAATAAAGGGAGCCTTTCTCCATTGATATATTGACATGTTTGCTCCATTGAGTATTTTGTTTTAATGCATTACGTCCTATACTAATCATTTTTATTTTTATTTATTTATTTATTTATTTATTTATTTTTCCGCTTCTTAGGCGAAGTTTTGCTTCCAAGATCTCTTCTAGTGTGCTTTTATTTTGGCTTCAATTGTTGCTTTATTTTTTTCTTCCTTGTTAACCTCATGGATTGCTTCCTTTTAGTTGGAAATTTTGCTTCTTATTTAGTGCTTAGGTTTGCTTATTTTTTAAGTCAAGGGTGTGCTTCCTTTTAGTGTTGGGATTTGCTTCTTAATTAGCCTCCAATTTTGCTTCATGTTAAGCAAACAATTTAGATTCCTATTTAGAGCCAATAATAGCTCTAAGTTTGGCTTCCAATTTAATGTCGAATTTTACTTCCATTTCAGAGCCACATTATGCTTCCATTTTAACAACTCATGATGCTTCCTTTATAGCTTCCATTTTTTAATTTAATATTTGTTTTTTAATTAAATTAGTTAAGTATATCATTCCTCTTAAATAACTTATATGATTATAAAGTAAGTCATTGTTAACACCAAAATAACACTACAAGGGACATTATAAATTGTCCAGCAAAAGGTACAAATCAAAAATTTATAAGCGAGAAAAAAATCATGGAAAGATAAAAGTTTAACTTTTCTGAGGTTATTTGAGAAAATATTGGGCCGGCGCACCAAAGACGAAGGTTTGCATGAGCAGGTGCAACTTTTTGTTCGAAAGTCGCACGGTCTAGGAAGGGCGAAATGTCATATTTTGGGACCCAATTCCCGAGACTTGGGGGTTGATTCCTTGACATGGCCGGTCGAAGCCAACTTGAGTCACCCAGAATATGCGACCATGTCAATGGAATCATCTTGTCCTACTCTTGGGTCTTATCACTCCTCGGTCGAGGGAGAAGATGGGTTCAAAATTTTCTATATAAACAAATTATGGGAAGAGAAAACCATGAGACATTGTTATGATCACCAAATTGCAATCAGAGCAACACCACATTTCATTGTTGAAGCAAAGGAAGTGAGAGCACTAGCATGTTGGCCATATTGCTTCTAAGCAATCCAACATCTCAGTGAGAGCAAAAGAGTCCACCATTGGAGAGTCTTCACGCTTCTTTTGAGAGAGAAGATAAGCTTGCAAAGAGACTGAGGAAAGGGACCTCCTTGTTGAGGATATTTAAGCACCATAGCTCAAAGGATTCTCTTCAATTGTTTTAGCATTCTATTGTATTCTTCTACCACCACCAACCAATAAAGGGAGCCTTTCTCCATTGATATATTGACATGTTTGCTCCATTGAGTATTTTTTTTATTTGTCTCTTTTGCTTAGGCTTATGTTTCTTCATGCATTACGTCCTATACTGATAATTTTTTTTTCTAAATCAGTCCGTTCACTAACAACACCAACTATCTTTGTGATCTTTTGTAGGGAACAACCAACTGTTAAGGAGGTGTTATTTGGTACTCCATTGTCACAAAAACACTAACACAAAATTGACGACTCCACTGGTTTCTTTTCTTTGTTCTAACGGTTGTTTTGTAGGACCTCCTCTCCGAGTAACCAACTACAAGGTGCTCAATACCTCTCTAGAAATTTTTTCAGGACCTTTTAGACATGTTCTGAGCTTCAAATAGTGAAATTTTACTCTTTGTTCTCACTCGCGTGCCTTTTTCTCTGATAGACGCGTCGCTCCACATTTGTATTGGAAAAATACATGCGGTATCAAGAAAGCAAGAAAAGCCTTGTGTTTTTCATTTTTTTCAGTCGAGATGCAAGTCCTAAGATCTAAGTGTGATACAAGGATCTTGGTTATTTTTGAATTTAATGCCTAGTCTAAATGGAACCTTTGTCTTGACTGTTTTTTTTTTCCCGTGGTTCACTGTATCCAGATCCATACTAGCTACATCCATGGAAAATTCTAGGCAAAATGATGATAAGACAAAGAAACAAAACAAAGAAAAAGAAAATCAAGTAAGAAAACAATGACAGAAATCACCTTTAAAAGTAAACAAAAGAAAGACACACACACACATACACACACGCACACACACACACACAATATATATATATATATAGTGAGGCAACCTTTAGTGAATTTCCTTCACCACTGCACTATGTTATTCTATTTTTTAGTTTGCCTGATTGTTGTACTAACCCTAATTAGTGAGGAAATTATATATTTTTTTCTTATTTTTTATATATGCAAAAAACAAACATAGCTTAATTAGGGAGAAGAGTAAGTGGCCAAATTCCACACATATTTTTCAAACTATTTTGCTGAAGTTTATGAAAATCACATAGTTTAATTAGTAAATGAGTAAGTGACCCATCATCCACAAATCTTGCTACTAAACAAGCTATTTTTATTTTCATTAGATTTGGGACTAGGGCCAAATGTTAGTTTAGAAAGCAAGTAATCTCTATTTCCCTTGCGCCTTTAGGCAAAGCTCGGCTTGCATATGAACGCTTTATCAAAGCATTTGGATTCCCCATATCCCTTTATTGCTGCATAGTATAATTATGAGAATTGTAAGTGGCCCATTATCCGCACATCATTTCTATTTCATGTAAGGAACAATCAAGCACTTTGTGTAATTAGAGGGATATAGTAAAGGATCATCGCATATATGTATCTTATCACACTTTGTATGTTCACTTCGCCACACACTAAGAATTTTTTTCTTTGCATAAGAAGACATCTGATACTCAAAGATTTTTGCGCTTAGCTTACCTTTGCATACCCATTCACACCTTAAGAAAATTCAAGACAATTAAAAACAACCATAACTTGAACCAACTAGTTCTCCCCACAGGGGTCATAAAAGAAGTAATATTCAAGTTAATACGATTGGGGTAGGCATCCCATAAGTTTCCATGGTCATTTTACATATATGAAACATAGAATTTGACTTCTAGGGTGCTTAAAATCCTTCAATAATCCCACAGAAAATAATACCTGAGCATAACAGAGACTCGATTTAGAGGGTGTTCGGCTTAGGTCCAGTGCATGCGGTACTCTTTGGGGCTACTCGACCCATCTAGTGCTTGGTACTGGTAACTGACTACCAAGAATATAAAGACTTGAATGCTAACGTGGGACGAAGATACTTTAATGTCCAAAATATAGGGCATCCTTTCCCTATATGTGATGGTGTGGGCAACACTAGACCCTCATTTCGATTACCTTAGTTGATTCTTCGGTTGTTGGAAGTAATCGCTAGTTCTTTTGGGATGTTGCCACAGGACCCATAAAAAGATATCTCCACAAGGCTCAGTTACTTTGAGAGTAAAGGATGATCAGGTCTACATAAGATTTTTACCATATGCAAATAAACAAAAAACCATTTTTTTGCTTGATTTATCACATAGCTTAATATAATGGAAAATTACCTTTCCATTTTCACTTTCTTTTGTGTATGTGATTATATTACATTGATATCAATCTTATTCCCTCCAAAAATACAAAATAAGTCACACTAATCGACACGATAGGGGACCCCACGACATCCCATCGATCTAGGCGTTTCTTACACCTCCCCCCATTACTGAGAGGTGTGTTAGGCCTCCCACCGTTTAGGCATAGAGGACGTCATGTTGCCACCATTATAGGATGTTTCTTTATCAGGGAAACTTTGCTTGGGACCCCTCCCCGACAAAATACACTTGTCATGACCCCGCAAGGGTTACCAATTGCTACCCCTTTGGAGAGCCCACATACCACTCCTCCGGATAGCCCCAGGAGCACCCACCAAGGTAGTCTTCCTCTGGCCTCCCCACAGATGACCCATTTGCATATAATTCTCCAAAATTGTTTCATGATGGTGAATAACTCGCAAATACCTTTCTTATCATCTTTGAATCTACCAGATATAAGTAAATTAATGAATGGCCCAATTACACATGGACTTAATTGGCCAGCCACGCCCAACAAGCTCCCTTAAAACATTCCAAAATTTGAAGGAAAGCAAGGTGAAGACCTAGGAAACCATGTCATGACTTTTCACCTATGTTGTTCATCGAATAGTATTATAGATGATACCATTCGACTGCGACTATTTCAATGCACCCTTAGAGGGTCTGAAATGAAATGGTATGTTGACTAGCCTGTTGCGTCAAATGGAAGATTTAACTCCCTAGTTACAACATTCCTTACATTTTTACAGCTCTCAATTTGGCTCGACTTAGGACTGGAGCTTCTCACCCACTTCAAGCAAGCACCTGCCATTCACATATCGGACCATATCCATGAATGGCGAAAACGTCGTAGCTTGTGCAAAGTCCAATTTGATGGTAGAGTTCTCTTGGACTTGTTTTGAGATCCCTCACATCGAAAATTTCAAAAGATGTGGCAAATTCATCCTTGCACAATGAGGAAGAAGCCATTAGTAAATCCCCTCAGCTAGAGCTCATATACACCCATTCTGGATATATCTATCATATTCTTCTAGACGCCCCACACCTGCAAACTTATAAATATATACCAAGTGCATCTAATACTGTTGATGGATTGATACGGTCCTTCACCAAAACTCAATCCAACAACAGTTACCAATATCCTAGGTATTCATTTGCTAATCAAACATTCGATACTACTCAAAATGTACCACACACAGGTGACTACCCTAGTCATATTGCACCATTGCAAAATGCGACTGACAGGTTAACCAATATTATCCCCCACAGGGAGGACCATACCCTCCCCTTCAGGGAAATAATTATTCATCTAGGAATACCGACGTAAGAGAGTCGTCCTAGAATGTGTATGCTAATCAGGGACAAGGAAACCAATACTCTCCTTTCCCCACTCAATAATAAAATATACCACCAGCGCAAAATAACGTAGGGGTAATTTAGTGCAACCCTCCCAAGCTCAACAACAACCAACATTTGATAAGGAGAATACCAATAATTTGCCTAATGTTTCTAAGAAAAAATCAAAGAGAAAACCAAAAGGAGATCCTGGACATGGGGGTAGCAGTCAACAACGCCCCCCACGAACACAGGTTGGGGGAAAATCTAACCGAAATCAGAACTAGGAACAAACCAATAACAACTCTCAAAGGAAAAACAAGACTACCGGTCTAAGGAAAAATCACTCTTGTACCATAAGTGGGGAATACAATCATTAGACCGACCACTGTCTTGAGCTCTGTGAGTTAGAAATAATCCAAGGCAATAGGGACAAGGGGGGGAATCCAACAACAAATAGTAATGCAAGAACCTTTCCCTCATCAAGGAGTGGGTTAATACTCAACAACATCAACCACCCCAGCAAAATTTTTATGGAAGGAGCACTATAACAACTCTCATCGCAATATTTACATGGCAGGAGAAGACATTCCCCTACAAACGCGAAATAGAAATTATGAGGCTCCCCTAGAGACCTACCCATATTCCTCGAGCACGAAATTTACCATTTTACCATTGGCCATTCCTAGGGTACCTATAGAACTTATGCCAAAAATGATAAAAGGTCCCTTGAGGTGCAAATGACATAATTCAAAGGTTGTTCATAGCTACAACATAGTGGACAACTTGGCTCAATCCCCCTCGACTATGTCAGCATTATAAGTCCTACAATATTTCCCATCCCAAAAAAAAGCCTTAATTTCCGCATTAGGCGCAATTGACCCTTCCGATTCCCACTTAATGGTTTTTGACCTAGATGAAGCAAGCCCACGACTCCCTTCTCTAGTCACCTTTCAAATCCCAGTTTCAACCTAGAACATCACCATCCATCATTTCATCATGGATGAAGGAGCGTCCACATGTATCATGTCAAAATTTTTTTGGAAGAAGTTAGGATCGTTGGAACTAAAACCATCTGACATTATGCTTAGAGCATATCACGGGCACCCTTCCTCCCCTGTAGGTCTATTTCAATACATACTAGTATATCTTGCTGAAAAGAATGTGCTCATTGACATAGAAGTAATAGATGCACAACTGGATTATAACATCCTTCTTGGATGAAGTTATATGTACGCAATGACTATGGTAGCATCGTCTGTAATCAGAGTGATGATGTTTCCCCATGAAGGGAAAGTCGTTACTATCGACCAATTCACATATTATGAGAAGAAACCTATAACATCCCTTGACGGTGTGCTACCATATGTAGATTCTTATGAAAAATTGGTTACAATGTACACGAAGTTATCCCCCAGTCAATTCAAACCGTGTACTGTCCTCGGAACATATCCCGGAGAACCTCCGATAGTGCCAGGAGAAGTTCCAGCAACTACAGGAGCTGCAGTGTTCATGATGAGTTCATCAAACACCTAACTGAGTCAAGAACCAGAGCCTAACACCACGAGTGTTGCTACCGCTGACTCGACTTTCCTCCTATATGCCATCACCCAAAACCCCTTGTTATATCCCCTGCCTGGTTTTGTCTCACACCAAGTCATGGCAACCCTTACATTGCCCAACATGGCTCTCGCGATACTGGTCTGGTATTTGGCCCCACCAGCCATGTCAGGAAACTCAGGTATCACCTCTACAAGTGTCATACCTATCACCTCTAAGGATGCCATAATGACTCAAGAAACACCTGTAGCGAAACCAACCTATGGCATTAAAAAGGAGAAGAAAAAATGGAAGAAAGACACTCCTAAATTTCCTAGGACATCTCCACCTTGTGCATTATGAAATATATTTGGTCATCCTACCAACACCTGCCAAGAATAAGAGGAGTTGAAATCTCTTCTACATGCTGAAAATGCAACCATAATCCCATCTTCACATAAACGATAAAAGGTCACAAATGTCCAAAGTAAAGCATTACGTACCAACCATATGCATTGAGTATGGGTATTATACCCATCATTGCCCAAAAATCCCGCAATATAGAGATGCATTACAAGCACTGGTGCAATCCAATTCCCATAATCCATCTGTAACACTCGTGCAGATAGCGGAGGACGGATCCAAAACCAACTTATACATACGAGAAGAACTAGCGTCGTGCTCGCACCCACCACACCCAACCCCACAGGAACCAAGAAGGAAAACAGAAGCTAGACCTCATGTGTCGGTTTTTTCTTTGTGCAATGAACCTGATCACTTGATCACTCAGTGCCCCAAATTAATGGAATTTAACTGTTGATACCTAGTCACCCATGTTTCCCAAAGAAACCTATCTAGGCACAAATGATATGCTTGCTAGATCTGTAGAAGTAACCATCATGTGCGTCATTGTCCCCACCTCTCTTCATATGACAGTTCATCGCTGAAAACTCTGACTTAGTCAGTTTAGACTCAAAACTTTCAAAAAATAGAACAACTGAAGGGAATGAAGCATCTAGGTGCATCTTGTGCATGTTCGAAGAGAGAAAACCAACATAAATCTCGCCACCCCCTTTTCACCACCACTAACCTAGATATGGAAGGAAGACCAAACCTCCCAATAAAGCATGGTCTAAACTAAACCTCCCATGTGCCCTGTGCGATAAACCCAACCACCTAGTTAACCAATTCCGAGAGTTGGCGAGGTTTGTTGATATTTTTCACATAGTAACCCCTATCCCCCAAATACATCTCTCCAACCAAGAGAAAATCACTCACTACTATTTTCGCATATGCTCCCAATTTCATCATACTAAGAACTGCCAATATCTTCCATGATTGTGAGTAGTCATAGCAACTTTAAATTAAAACCACCCAATGAAGCCACACCATGCTAAAAACAACACCTGAAGATGGCATGCACACAGAAATGCCCCATCTCATGACCCTAACCAACCGTCGCCACCTTACGCAATGATCGCATACCATTTACTCAATAAGTACCTACCCTGTGTGCGACATTTGCACTAGTAAGGGGAAAATGTATCCTCCTAAGATGTCAAGGTTCCACCTTCGAGTGGGCCATGAATGATTAGGTGCTCAGAATTATGCTAAAAAATCAAAGTTATCAAAATGACTTGAAACCTAAACGATCGCGTAGTGCTCATCATTCTGAATCCAGCACAATTTTTTTTGCGTGAAATGGACTTCGTATGGCTTCAGAAATGAGTTTTGTCCATTTTGCTAAACAGGTAATTTTTGTATAAAAAATTGTGCAGAGAGGCCTAGTAAGCAGTCTGTACTTGACTAGGCATGCCTATGTGGCAAGGTTACATGGAAGGTCAATTTTTGGTCAACTATTCTCCAGTGAATGAAGAGATCCCAAGTGGCAAAGTTTGATTGGTTCAAATATAATGTCGATTTGGCATATTATGATTGGTAGAAGTTTGGGGAAATGAGGAGGAGGCACGTAGCTGAGCCAGGGACCACCACGTGTCCCCCTCATGGCATTGTAAAATTATTTGCAAAGGACCAGAAGGATCGTTGGGGGTCGAACACAAGACCTCCGCCCCACCAACAACACACGCCACCATCTCCGCTACCACTTGTGTCTTAACCATATCGTTCTTCACACATATTTGAAGTTAAATGCTTATGTCATCAGGGGGAGAGGGGGCCAGCCCCCCAACACACGAGACCACATCTTGGAGACCACAACGGAGCACTGAGCGCTTAGCCTTAATGCATGCTTAATTAGCCACTAATCCTTGTTTATTAACATTTATCCTTATTTACCACAAAGCATGGGTTTTAGTGTTAATCCAACTTAATTAACGCTAAGTGGGTTTATTAACATTAATCCATATTAACTTGGCGGTCTGGTAATTTCAGCAAAAAGGCTTATTTTGATGCCAAATAGCTCGGATAGTGGCAGTTAGCTAAGTTTAGGGAGGAAATTGTGGAACAAACTGTTGGAGGTCCTAACTCAGTTAGTTTTCGACCAAATCAGGAGCAGAAAGAGGCTAAGGCACCATTTTTGGACATTCGAAACTCATTGGTGTAGGTTTTAGGAGTAGAAAAGCATTGTGAACACGTCATTTTGTAAATTTGAGCATAATATAGAGGTCCAAGCCATGGAAGCTGGACCAAGGAGATGTAGCCTAGGAGGGGTGAACTCCTTCATCAAATCCCCGTGTTGATGTGTTGTATGGTGATGTACTATACTTTTATTTGTTGTTGTTCAGTCTTTATTTTATGTTAAATTTCTCATAAAAATAACATAAAATCACTCATGAGACTTAATAACTTGCAAGAGAACTTAAACCCTTAAGCACATGTAAAACATTGGTTTCAAAATATGAAAGAGGAATTAGCACAACAATACTAACACACCTTAATAAGATCAATGAACTACATATTTCATGACTTGTCTCATCTCATCCTCGCCTATTTGGATGACCTCACTATAAAATCCAAGACGCGTGTTGACCATTTGGAATAACTCTGCCTGGTTTTTCAACGATGATGACAATATAACCTACAGTTGAACCCTCTTAATTGTGTCTTCTGCGTTAACGGTGAAAGATTGCTAGGATTCATTGTTTCCTAGCAAGGTATTAGAGTCGACCTTCTCAAAGTCCAGGAAATCAAATAAGTGCCACCTCCAAAAACATTGAAGTAGTTATAAAGAGGTAAGGCCAACTTCTTATGATGCTTTTTCCACAACTATGCCACTTTTGCGTAGGGCTTCCTGTGTCTCCTTCATCAAGAAATCCCTTTCCAATGGGATAAACATGCCCAAAAATCATTTGAAGTGTTAAAAGACACATTTTCTTGAGCTCCTTTTATCAACCCACCCAACCATAATAAAGATTACACTCTATATCTATCTACATCAGATATAGCCATTGCGAGGGTGTTGGTCTAGGACAGACTAGACAATAAGGAACATGTAATTTATTACGTAAGAAATAAATTAGTCGAGATGCATTGAAGCATGAGCCAGAAGAGAAAAAAACATTAGCCCTAGTAAATGTAGTACAAAATATTTTGCACTACATCATCCTTCGAACCACCATTGTTGTAGCAGTTATCAATCCCATGCGATATTTTCTCACTCGTCGTATGATGAATCATAAATACAACCGATGGGTAGTTATACTGCAAGAATTTGATCTTCAATTTAACTTCCCTAAAATAAAAAATGCGCTCATCCTTGCTGAATTCATCACAGATCTCCCAACAGGGACCTAAGGATCCTCGTTAATGATGCACTACCTAATGAACATATGTTGTTAGTGATAACAAAATACCCTTGGTACGACAATATCCTAATTTTCTTATGAACTCAGAAGTTCAAACCTCAACTCACTTGTGAAGACCGAAGGCACATATGTCATCAGGCCCCGTGATACCTTCTTTTAGGGGATGTGATTTACCAACGAGGCATCAACACCATCCTTTGTCGGTGCCTCACTTAGGACCAAGTCGATCAGGTCCTAAACCACTGTCACAGTGGGGCTTGCAGCGACCACCTCTTGAGGATGGCCACCGCTCAAAAGGTCATATGTGTTGGTTACTTCTTGCCCACCCTTTTCCACGACTGCATTCAAGGAGTTAAAATATGCGAGCGATGCCAACACTACGCTCATAAGGCGCGAGCCCCTCTAGCTCCCCTGCACCCTGTCATCGTAGCATGACCCTTTTGTAAATGGTGCATAGAATTCATGAGATGAAACCCCACATCATCCGGCAACCACAAGTACATAGTTTTGGTCGTCAATTATTTCACCAAATGGGCATAATCCATGCCCGCATAAAACAACACCGCAGAAACTGTTGCACGATTTTTCTTCAATCATGTCATCACAAAATTCAGTGTCCCCAAGGAATTGGTGTTAGATCATGGGAAACATTTCGAAAAAAAAATATTCCAGGAATTGTCCCAACACCTTGGTTTTTCGCACGAGTTTGCATCACCATACTACCCCTAGTCTCATGGTCGGGTAGAAGTTTTCAACAAAGTCCTTAAGAAAATCTTGTAGCGTATGGTGAACAACCACAAAACCAATTGGCACGACATGGTTTTCTTAGCCTTGTGGGAGTACCGCAAAATGATCAAAGTGTCAACATGATTCACACCCTTCTAGTTAGTCTATGGGATGGAGGTCGTGCTTCCCATCGAACAAGAAATCCTCACCGTGCATTCGATCATTGAACTTCTCACTGATACTAAACCCTTAGAGAAACGGTTGGTACAATTAGAACTCATCAAAGAGAGTTTATCCAACATAACGAAGCCCACAAGAAGAGCGTCAAAGCGTCGTTCAATTGCAACATAACCCCTCGGTCATTTACCGATGGAGAACTCGTCCTACACTATGATGTTGCACAAGAAACTTTAAGACCAGAGAAGTTCGAGACATTATGGAAGGGTCCATACATTGTCAAAAATTTCCTCCTCAAGGGAGTATATGTTTTATCAGAGCTTAAAGGGACATGCCTAAAAAACCCCTTCAATGGACTCTACCTCAAAAAATTTCACCCATAAAAGAAGGGCCTCAGTACCCTAGAATGAATATGTATGCACCATAATTTTGTATAATTATCACATCATCATGGAATTGTTCTAAAAACACGCTCTCTCATCCTGTGTCATAGATGGATCGTTCACCAATCTACCATTTCAGATTTGCTGATGGCGCCTCTCGATGGTCGCAAAACTTAGTTGTTGCCGCCCGAGCCATATACTCTCTTGAGCGATCACCGTACCTCACTAACAGACTCTGTATTGGATCAACCACCAACAATCAAGCTAAATATGAAGTTGTAATAGGACTTTTAACTGCTTCCTCCCTCCAAGGAATCTGCCATCTACATGTCTTCCTTGATTCCCAGTTGGTTGTATCACAGTTAAACCAAACCTTTCAATGCGTCATTCACGCCTCTTTAGGAAATACCCGCATACAAAAATATTAACCTACAGTTTTGATCACATCACATTTACACATATATCAAGAGATCAAAATCATGTAGCTGATCGCATAGCTAACCATATCCTATATTGTAATGGATCACATATATATCATTGACCATAAGAGCATAAAATTCATCATATACATAAAAAAAAACATAAAAACATCATAAAAATATCCATATACACATCATGAGAGCTGAAAAAATACATCTCGCATATATATATCAAAAAATATGTGTATGTCCCAATATACAAAGGATGAGTCCACTAGGTCATTGCCAGGAAAAAAATTATGTCATAAAAAAAGATAGGGGAGCATCCTCATAATGGGTGCTTGCCCTGAGATATACATAAGTAAGTTTAGGGCTGAGCCCCTTTAGCTGGGTCTCATGGACCAAAATCCACACCAGGATCTACAATATGAGTAGTTGTAGCCACTGCAAAAGCTACGTGATGAAATGTCGTACGATGCACCCGTTCACAAGAAATCACTGTCTCCATAGCGAGCTTTGTCAAGTCATCAAAGCCCCCAGTGGGTTTCCCTTGGGTCAGGGCCTCTACCCTCTCCCAAGTGTCATGGTTATCTCGTAGTTGGGCCTATAATGCAGCTTACCGAGCCTCTGCGGCCACAACATGCTCGCCCCAACCCTCTGCATCCCTAGCTGTCGCAACACTGCTATCATCCCCATAGGGTCCACCCATCTCCAAATGGTGCAGCGACACCAATCGTGTAGGCCTAGGTGGAGGCTTATCATCTCTCAGTCTCTATGGAGCCGGTGTCGCCCCTGTTACACCCATCCGTCACTGATCGTTTCCTACTAAGTAGGCTAACGATCGTCCACCAAGCCCCGCATCTGCAAGTAAACAAACATGGTATCAGTGTCATAATAAAAAACACATACATATATACATGTAAAGAATCCTCAAATGCATACAATATATATATCATACAAGTTGGCCCCCATGCATAACTTGGAGGGAGACCCATGTCTGCGTCACCCCGGAAGTCCATTCCTTTGTAGGGGTACTCCGAAATCAACTAAGGGTTGGAGTCAAATCAACTAAGCGTTTGAGTCAAACAAACCCTCCACAATGTTGTTCCAATACCACCCCGTAGCTCCACCTCCAAATTGGGGCATAACAGAATCCCACCTCCGTATCTGAGGGTCCCTCGAAGGACCGACTGGCACTGCAAGAAAGGGCTGTAACATGACTACCCTCTCATACATAATGATACACAAAATATTTGCATATAAAAAGCACTAAAGCCTCCCCAAATTCACCTACATGAGCTGGGATGTCATACCTTAGTATATAAAGCGAGGCCCAATCAAAGAAATGACCCACCTGCAGCTGTTGCAGAACCACTATATGTGGCCCTGAGACTCTACGGGGCGAAGCCGACCCCACCAAACACACAATCACTGATAGATCCACATGCTTTGTGAAACTCACAATAATAGAAATGTCGATGTAACCATCCATAATAGCATTGGGATCACAATGCTCCTCCTCCGTCGCCCAATGGCAGATGTTCACCACCCGAGGTGGCAATGGATAAGGTAATGCCTTCCCACGAGGAAACATGTTTGTCACAAAGTGTACATCTATTTGAGCTGATATAGGCAAATTAGCTCGCCTCACGACCATGATTTGTCGGGCATTATCCCAACAGTGAACCAAGAATCATGAAAATCGGTCCTAAGATCTCAGGATAAGGTTCTGAAGAAACTTCAGTAACCCCCACTACGCCAGGGTCTGACGAACTGCTGGATCATGAGCCACCTTATCACAGAGGGTATTCCAATCCCTCTCCCTCCACATTATCTTGCCATAAAAAACCATCACAGATATCATTTTTGGCCCCTTTAACTGAAAATGAGGAAAATAGTTCTTTTGGTGGACCACATGTGTTAAGCCTACACAGGCGCACATAACGTGCGCCTTTAGTGTTGAACAGGTGCATCGACCACCATGGCCAGTCGATGCACTTGTTCTTCACACATACGCATCGAAATCGCGTTTGTGCTTCACATAGACACAACATTTGACGCACCTGTATGAAGGATTTGTGTGGGGATGGAATGTGAAGGTCATGGCTTCTCGCATCAAACGCGCGACTCTCTTCGAGTCTCCCACACAGTCCCCAAAATTTAACCCTAAAAGGCCATACAAGGGACCCCTGTATGGCCTACCTACCCTAGAAACAAAAAAAATGAAAAGTATAAGGTGCTAGATCCTACCTGGGCATCGTCCCACGCATCCCGGGTACTCTGGCTGACCGCAACGACAAGAAATGCTCCAAAGAAAACCTCTGACCTCTTAAGCTCACCAGTGCAAATGAATTGATATTGGGCCCTTTTTGCCTATATATAGCCCTTTTTTCCATTTTATGGAGCCGATAACCAAAGCTTGGGACCTTTGTTCTCAATACCGTGAGACACATAAGGATCAATACCTCATCATCTTCAATATGGAACTCTCTGTTCTAGTTACCACCGAAAATCATTTTTTGGCCAGACACATGCCGCAAACTTCATCTTAGGTATGCCCTATCTTGTTTTTTAATTCATGTCATCACAAATTATACATATGTTTAAAAAAAGAAGAAGATGTTTTCACTTGGGGTATTGGCTGCTGATATTGCAGGTACATCAAAAACACCTTACTTCGGTCAACACCCCAGCAAGAAAATACAAGAGCAGGTATCATTCAACACTCACCATGATAGGATTCCTTTTAAGCTTTGCATATCCCGACATCATTTCTCCAAAGTGCACCATAGGGTCCATCATCTCGACCATGTTTATAATCACCCCACCAAGCACATGATAAGCACCCATGTCGGGTGATAGACCCTCCCCACTCATGGCTCCCATCATATTCATAGACCCCCACCCACTATCAGGAGCCATGACCACCCACTTCGACCTGGGAACTACCTCACTTCTATGCCTTGATGATCTACCTCATTCAGATTCACTCATCGCATTGTCAAACCCTCTCCCGGGCCACCATTAATATTTTGAAATGGATCATTAAGACACATTACCGCGTTTCACATTTGGCCTATCACACACCCATGAATATAGCCCATTCGTGTCACTTCATTTGCCTCATCACCCTCACACCGAGAGTAGCCAATGGCCCCCCACCCTCAACAAACAAATATCATCCTTGCAACATCATGCAAGACCCACACATGTTAATGGGGAACCAATCTCCATGTTTGTACATCCAAACCACTTTTACATTCGTTTGGAAAGTGTACAATGATTTTTTAGGAGAAAGACTTCCACCCATATTTTTATGTTTCATAGTTGGCAGAAATTTATAGTCACCCTTGGTTGGAGCTTGCACATTATTTACCAATCCCAAACATGTAAGTTAGAGCATACTTACACACTCCCTGGATGTCCTACCGACTCCAAGGCTACCCCTATCAGAAATTGTTTTGACTACCGCCACTTGCATTAATAGTTCCGACCTCGGGCCAGTTTTCCATAACCATCACTTATATACAACTCTCATTATCATGCCTTTTAACCCACCATATTACACTCCGCTTCACTGAACACCATTTTGGACGGTTGATGCTTCTTTCCTGTCAAGTTCACCAAACATATCCCAGGAATGAGGTAGTACCTTGGATGGATTCCCCCTTTAGGGAACATCTTCGGATGGCACAATTAGAATTAAAATTTCCCATTGATGTCATTGATCCCCCTAACATTCGACATCAACAACAATTTTCATGTCAAGGTGGTATCGTACTTCATACGCGCTACCCTCTGCCATTTAATCGAAGACCCATGCATTTTTAAGCATCTATTTCAACAATGCTTAAGCCATGATGCATGGGAGGTTCTCAAAAGTTGAAGACCCATGCATACATTAGCACCTCATCAAAAAAGTGCTCCACTTAGACAATGCATGGGGGTACCAAATTCAGTCTATTTATTTAAAATAAAAACACCCTTGTGGGCATCAACAGTCATCATCGCCAACCAACAGCATGTCACTTACCACAATGTGACTTGAAAAAACCATTATCTTTCATATTGTATTAACTAGTCATCATAATAAGCATGGGACATGCCCACCTCGTAGAAACATTTCTTATTTTGTTACTCAAGGTTTCCTACAGAGCATGGTTACTCTTTCTCTTCAGTCAAGGGGTCCCTCTACTCATCTCCACAGTAAATTACTCTCTCCCTCTCTCTGTCTCATAGATGTTACACTGAATCTCAATCAAAACAAAAAGCGTGATGTATTTAGGCTATACGCTTTCTCCTAGACCTCATACACGAGGGGGAAAATGTTAACACCAGAAAATCGTACACTGCAAGAGACATTACAAATTGTCCAACAAAAGGTACAAATCAAGATTTTCCAGTAGAAAACATCATTGAAAGATAAAAATATAACTTTTGCTAAGGTTATTTGAGAAAATATTGGACTGCGGACCAGAGAGAAAGAAGGTTTGTGCAGGCCATGTGACTTTTTCTTCAAAATCCGCATCGTCCAGGGAAGGGAGGAATGCCATATTCCAGGACCACTTCCCACACTTGGGGAGTTTATTTCCTGACATGGAAAATCAAGGACAATTGACTTGAGGTCGCCCTGAAGATATGTAGCCCTCAATGGAATCATCTTGTCATACTCTTCGGTAACTATCACTCTCGGGCCAAGGGAGGGAAGATGGGTTCAATTTTTTTTAAATAAGCAAGCAATGGGAAGAGAAAAACATGAGAAATTATTATGCTAGCCAAATTTATTTCAGAGAAACTCCACATTTCATTATTGAAGCAAAGAAAGTAAAAGCACTAGCATGTTGGCCATGTTTCTTCTAAGCAATCCAACATCTTAGTGAGAGCAGAAGAGTCCACCATTGGAGAGTCTTCACAGTTCTTTTGAGAGAGAGGAGAAAATTTCAAAGAGAATAAGGAAAGGGACCTCCTTGTTGAGGATATTTGAGAACCATAGCTCAAAGGATTCTCTTCAAGTGTTTTAGCATTCTATTGTATTCTTCTACCACCAACAATAAATAATGGGAGTCTTTCTCCATTGATGTATTGACATGTTTTCTCCATTGAGTATTTTGTTTTATTTGTCTCTTTTTTTTAGGATTATGTTTCTTCATGCATTACATCCAATATTAATCATGCTTTGTTTTGTTTAATTTTGTTCACTAACAACACCGACTATCTCTGTGATCCTTTGTAGTGAATAACCAATTGTTAAGGAGGTGTTATTTGGTACTCCATTGCCACAAAAACACGAACACAATCATATTGCATTTGAAATATTTTATAGCATACCATTTATAAATATTTGTAGTGAAATTCACATCCATACAAATTAACAACATTTTTTTTAAACTATAACTTGTATTTTTATATTATTAGTAAAAAAAATTGCTAGTTGTGACTAGCTACACATAATGCATACCCATATTCACATCATAGATATTTCTAGAGCGGAGCTCTATCAGTTTTCTTATAGTTACAGACCACACCACAACATTGGAATAAAATAAAAAAACCATTTTTGTTTTTTAACTATAACATGTATTTTTATATTACTAATAAACAAAGTTGTTGGTCTGTGAACAACTACACATAAGGTAGGCCTAGATAATGCTTGTACAAATGATATAAGTCAAAATGATACAACTCAATATGGTACTGTGGGTGAAAATGATACATCTAATAATAAACATGAAAAGAGGCATCTTAACGATTTATCAACAATGATCCATGATGGAGTCTATATGATCATTGTCACTAGATACTACCAAGAGATGGCTTAGCGTCATCACCATGTCTATCATAATCATCATCAATGTCATTATCATCATCGTCTACCTCGGTGTCCTGTCCATATACCTCATTGTCATTGTCTCAAATGTCTGAACAAGATCCAACATAATCTGGATCAATCTCAGGATCAACTGGATCTTTTGGAAGACCCATGTTTTGCAAAAAAAAATCAAAATCAAAATGAAAAGTTATTATTTATTTGATGCAATATTTAATATTTCTGTTATATTTCTAATATTACAACACACGAAACATAACCATAATACTATTACATCATATCAATGTGCACATATATACCATAAGTTACAGCTAAGATGTCATTCGAATGGTGTAAAACATGCAACAATTATAATAAATGTTAGTAAATCATGGAATGGCATCATACCTTTCTGTTGACTAGCTTGTGTGTTGTGTAGTGTACCAAACCTTGCTAGGAAGGAAGGGCCCTCCTTTTTAGCAGGGACCAATGGTTAGGATGGTACTGTAGCTATATGATTTATTTCCTCTTAGTTAAAATTTTATTAGTCTTGTTAATGCTTAAATGATTGCATAATTCTAACCTCTGTATTGTGTAACGACATAGGTCCTAGACCGTTCCCTTTATTAGTGTGACAATTATTTAATTTTCGTTATAGTTTGATGGTGTGTTCATTTCATTTTAATGTGTGTTTCAACATTTGTTGAGATAATGGTTTCCGGGAGTATTTTTCTTTTATGAATAAGAGTGAAAATGTGAGAGAGTGGTTTTATTCTGCATTGTGTGTTTATTTTTTGAGAGTGTGAACAAGGTTTGAGAGTGTAACAACCAGAGTGTTGAATTGCTGAGAGTGTGATTACAATGATTGAGTTTGATATTCATTAGCACTAGTCATCATTTTCCTTTGGATATATTTTGTGTAATAGCCTTGCAATAAAAAAACATATCTGGGTTGACAATTAATGTGAAGAGTTGGAACTATTGCTCTAAATTAAAAGGACAATTGTTTTGCCCAACGATAAGCTAAAGAAAAACCTATACACAACTTTCACATAATGCAAGTTGAAGCAAAATTTGGAATGTTGTTTGAAATCTGAATATGAATTATTTAAGGGTCAAAGTAAACATATAATAATTCAAAAGTGTGTAAAATAATTAAATAAACAATATGCAATTTTAATTAATCAAATTGGCGATTAAATGAAGTTTGGGCATGCATTTTAGTGAAGCAAGGAAATTTTGGCCTGTTTCAAAAAATGCATGCCAAACGTTCATTTCAAGGCCAAATTGAATGATTCAACTTGGAGAATACTTTTTAACTCATAATAACATTAATTTTGCACATAGAAATTTATGTTGTGCGAGAATATGCCAAATTAGATTGATTTCATATGGTTAAAGTCTAGGTTTTTGTGCCTCAAATAAATGCACTCTGTTGGGCCTCACAATTATCATGATTCCCTTACCCTATTTCTTAGTTTTAATATTTTTTTCTTGTCTTTTTCCTCTATTTATGATATATTAACCTATATAACATATGTTTTAGAAGGGATTAATTTACTTTTAATATTTTTTCCTTTATGCCAAACTATTTCAATTGCAAAAGCACTATTTTTCTCATGATTGAATTTTTACTATGAACAGGGGTTCTACGACAACTAAAACTCGATGTTTCCTCATATGTTTGTGGTAAAATCAGATAGTGCGATATTTTCTCAACCAACTATAGTAGGAAACCAATCCTGATTCTTATATGAGGAAATATGTTAGGGACAAAGACCTTGGTTCTCTCATATGGGCGATATTAAGACTCTTTTGTAACTGAAAACAAGCATCTTGAGAATTTCATATTCTCATAATTTCTCTTTGTTAAAAGATTTACTGTTTTTATCCTCCAGGATTGTGGTATAAAGATGGGGGCTTGTATCCCAAAAGAGAATTTTTTTTTTGGGATGTAATATATTTTTTATACATTTGATAAACTCACTGAAGATTTCTAATTGTTCTTTCATAATATAATGCAAGTTTCTGTATGTGGGAGTTAATTTACTATTATGATTTCTGTTATAAGGTAGTCTGATTTCAATAGTTTGGGCTCGCTCCTGGATGAGGCGTTGGCTTCATTTGTATCACTAGCTTCACATTTTACCCTTTTATGTCAATCATCCACTTGTTAGATTAATTACAAATTGTGTGATTTATTTTGAGTAGGGATAATATCGGTAGTCATAATATTGGTTTGCAGGGATTTCTCTTTAGATAAGTCGATTTATAATTGTTGTTTCTTTAATGTTGTTCCCTGAAGATTATCTCTAGATTGTGAATGATTTTGCACTAGTTTAGTTTCTTTCCTGTTACTTTTTCTTTTCTATTCCACAGAGTATAGTTTCCTAGTGTTGTTCCTTCAATTCCATGATTGTTGTTTCTTAAGTAGAAACTTAGCATTCGATATATTCACTTGTTTTTTTCTTGTAAAGAGTAATTAGAATTCAATATTTATGAATGATTTCTAGAAGATATAGTTCGCCTGAGAGATAGATATTTTGAATGCGTGTTTCAAGTTAGGGTTTGATTCTTTCATTATAGTCACTTTTCTTACTGTTAGAGAATTAGTTAATGTTGGTTTCAACGCTATCTCTTGCATATACTTTTCATACAACCTTGAAGTAACTAGATGAAACCTCAGGTTGACAATTTAAAATGTGGTAGTTAGTTGCTTCTTTAGAACAATTAATTGTTCCAAAATTTTGGCGTTGTTGTCAGGGAGGTTCTCA
This sequence comes from Pinus albicaulis, assembly GCA_034641835.2. Classification (NCBI taxonomy): domain Eukaryota; kingdom Viridiplantae; phylum Streptophyta; class Pinopsida; order Pinales; family Pinaceae; genus Pinus; species Pinus albicaulis. Next base: position 520,159,090 of record CM076572.1, on the reverse strand, counting down.
AAAGAGGGTGCCATTATTTTTAGTTGCATATATTGATTCTTTGAGGGTTAGATATTGAAGATGAACGGTAAGAACCTACACACACAGACCCTAGTAAATAGAAAGTTATGGTGGTGTCTGCCCTCAGTTGTTAGATTTAGGCTATTGAGTATGCATGACTGTTAGGTCCCTATATTACTAGTATAGTCCCTTATTGTTGTTAGTGTAACCCCCTTATTGTTATTATTGTACCTCTGTAAACCACATATTGTTATTATTGTAAATTATTATTGTTAGGTCGGCTAGGATTACATTGTGGCCCCATGGACTCCTATATATAGAAATGAGGTTTTGTAATTTGTATCATCCAAGAATTGTTCATTCATGTAATGTATTGGAGGTTTCCCCCTCAAAGTGGCTTATTTCTAAGGCGTTTATATCTCTTTTCTTCTACTTTTAGAATTGGTTTCATGACATTTGGTATCAGAGCTTTGAGATTCTAGGGTTTCACTGCTCCAAACAGGTCATCGTGGCATTTGCGCTATAACTTTTTTTTCTACGAAGGTTCAAAAACTGAAATTTTTAGAGTGCGAAGCCAAAACCCTGAGGAACATCATTGTTGGAAATATGATGAGTTTTCCTTGATGGCAACCTACTTGATGAAGTTTTCCTTGATGGAAACTGACTTACTGAAGTTTTCATTGGATAGAAACCTATTACAGATGTAAGAATGATTTATCTACAGAGAAAAGAATTCCAGTAAATATCGGAGAAATGATAAATATAATATGTCACAATGTATACGTGCTATTGTAAAGGCCAAGTCGTGTATACATGCGGTTAAGTACGTCCCAAGTCGCGTATGCCCTTTTGCGCTCCAAAATTATAATACCAAGGGGCATTACCATGGTTTTGGCACACAGTATTGAGCGTTGTATGGCTTATTTGATTCCGTCCAAGAATACCATCGGAAGTTGTGTGGTTTTGACTCATGGTATTGGTAAAAGCTAAATCTATTTAAGGAGAAGAAGATCATAGTGCAAGGTGTGCACATGTAAGGGTTTTTGATGGATAAATTTCTCTAACGAATATCTGCATGGATGAACTCTGTTCTTAATTTATAGATTTGAATCTATGATGCACCCATGGATATAATTATGGTTCAAGATCTCTAGATCTGACGATGATGAATCTCTGGTTTGATCGACTGACGAAAGCATGAAGAACTGGTGCAAGTCTGCTGAAGAGAGTGAATAAATCTGGGTAAGTTTTAGAGATCTGGTCTGTTCTACAAAATTTATTTTTAAAGATCTATACGCTAGTTGGTTTCAGAAAAAACACGTATATACGCAGGTTATATTCTTGAAAAGCGCGTATGGAAGTTAGGGTTTCTGAAGAATAAAATACACAGAAGTATACGCGGGTTGGTGTGTAGGAAAGCACGTATATACGTGGCTTCAGTGAAGAAAAGTAGTGTATGCTATTTGAATTAATGAATGTTCAGGGTTGAGTTTGTATCTGCATATCTATTCTGAAGTCTGGGTTATTTCTGATGTTTTGGTTTCAGTGATCTCACTGTTTTATTTGAAGTATTGGGAAAAGTATGTTTGTTGATGTTAAGTGAAGGGTTGTGTTGAAGCTGTTTGATCTAGTATGAAAATTGATGAAACATGGTCTACAGTGGGTCTGAGGGTTGAAGTAGAAGCTTTCTGCAAGTAGAAGCTGGTGTTGAAATCAGGGGGTCGAAGCTCCCTTCCAGGAGAGGCGGGTAAACGAGATTAGGGGGTTGGAGCTCCCTTCCAGTTGTAGCTGGAAAATGAGAGAAGGTTGCAGCCTTCTGTAGGTAGAAGCCTGCGTACTGGTATAAGTCTGCATCAGTACAATGTTGTAAAGGTTTTCTATATAATAAAGATTGAAAATAGAGACGATAGCAGCGGTGGTTTTTCTCCCGAATTGGGTTTCCACTTTAAATATTGGTGTTCATGTGTGTGATGCTTTATTCTGTTGATTACTACTCATAACCTGATACATAATTGATAAATATTTTTATAAGATTACTTCTGTGAATTGTCTCTAATTCTGGAAAGTGAAATCAGTATACGCTAGTTTCCTTCTGCATTTCCGCGTGCATACGCTAGTTCCGTTCATAAAAAATGCGTATGGAAATATGATCAAAGAAAAAAATTGAATTTATATTATAAGCTCTAAATACTGATTCACCCCCCCTCTCAGTATTTTTCCCAACAATTGGAATCAGAGCAGGTCCTTCTGAAAAAGCTTAGCCGCTAGAAGGAAGATCAAGCAAGATGAGCAATCAAGATGGAACAACATTTATCAGGCCTCCGCTCTTTAACAGAAACAATTTAATCTTCTGGAAAAAAAGGATGAGATCCTATCTTCAGTCTCTGGGAGCAGATGTATGGGCAATTGTTGAAGGAGGATATCAATATCCAACTGCAGTACCAACAGATTCGACGGAAAGAAAGAATTATGAAACCAATGCAAAGGCGGTCAATGCTCTATTGGGAAGTCTAAATGAATCAGAATTTGTCAAAGTCATGTAGCTGAATACAGCAAAGGAAATATGGTACAAAATCATTCTAAGTTATGAAGGTGATGCAAAGGTAAAAAGTGCTAAACTCCAAACTCTCAAATTTCAATATGAGAATCTAAAAATGGATAATGAGGAGAGCATTGCAAATTTATTTTTACGTCTTGATGATATTGTAAATTGTATGAGAAATCTGGGAGAAACAATAACCGAATCCACTCTGGTTGAGAAAATTTTAAGATCACTAACGACAAAATTTGAGTCAAAAGTTTCTGCTCTTGAAGAAAAGCAGGATCTTCAAAATCTTACTGTGGTGCAACTTCATGGCATACTAACTGCATATGAAATGAGAAGAGGAGGACCATCTGAATTCAAAGAAGCAGTCTTTAGAACTTCTACAAAAGGAAAGGAAGTACAAATAACAGAAGGATCAGGATATATCTCAGAAGAAGATGAGATAAACTTCATAAAGAAACTTCAACTTGGCACAGGACGATTCAGAGGTAAGCTTCCTTTCAAATGTTTTGATTGTGGAAGAGTTGGTCATTATGCTGCTAAGTGTCCTTATAAAGAAACACATAAAAAGGGGATGGAAGTAGCAAGAAGGAATAAGAATCGTCTTAGCACTAGAAAGAGTTACTATACTCATGAAGACAATGATGGGTTATCTGATAGTGAGGAAGAATGTGAACAAGATCTTAGACTTCTCATGGCATTTGAAAAAGAATCTAGAGAAGAAAAGGATACTTTTGTGGATGCTCTAGAAGACAGTGATTTTCTTGATGAAAACAATAAACTCAAAATCTTCTTAGAAGAGAGTAAAATAACCATAGAAACTCTGAAAAATCAGCTTGAAGAAAAAGAGAAACACAATGAGAAATTAGAATGTGAAGTAGTAAGTCTAAGAAAAGAACTTGAGAAAGTAAAGACTCTGAATCTTAGATTTGCTAAAGGATCTGAAACCTTAGATGAGATTATCAAGGTACAACGTTCTCCCCTTATAAATACAGGTCTTGGATATATCGGAGAATCTTCTCAGGCTTCAGCACCAAATTATCTAAAAGCAGCTACAGCTGGTATACAACATGCTGCCACTCAGCAAGGGAATAAAGAATCTTTACAGGTAAAGCATGATCATCTCAATTCAAAGAACACTAACAGGAATATCTTTCAAAGAAACACAAATCAACAGGTAAATTCAAGTAGGAAATTTCATGATCGCAGAAATTTCTTCTTCAATGGACAATGTTGCTCATGTCACAATTTTGGTCATAAAGCTGTTCAATGTGTTGCATATAAAACCATCATGACAAGAGAAGCAAGAAAGAAAAGGATTGATATTGAAACAAAGAAGAATACCTATAACAACTTTTCTCCTCTTCAAAATGAAGTTGAATGTGATTATTGCAATAATTTTGGTCATGAAGAATCTGAATGCAGGAGCAAAATTCAGCCAAAAGAACATGTTCCTTCAAGCTCCAAAGTATGGAAAAAGAAGGAATTACAGGTTGAAAATTGTGGCATAGCGTTATTTTCAGAAGGTGAAAAAAATCAATGGTACATTGATAGTGGATTCTCAAGACACATGACAGGTGACAAAAAAAAACTTCTTGCATATAGTGCTCTAGAAAAGGAAAAGAAGGTTACATTTGGAAATGATACTCCTGCGGTCATTAAGGGAAAAGGGTCTGTTTTTCTAAAAGAAAAGGTGAAAGCTAATGATGTCATGTATGTGGATGGATTAAAGCACAACCTGTTAAGTGTAAGTCAAATGTGTGATCAAGGAACTGAAGTTGTCTTTAGTTCAAAAGAATGTGTGGTACGTGATCTTGATACAGGTAAAGCAATTATAAAAGGAAAAAGAACTCCAAGCAACTTGTATGTATTGAAGAACTGAAAAGAAAAATGTTACTTGAGTAAATCTTCAGAAAACTGGCTATGGCACAGAAGGTTGGGGCATCTGAGCTTCTCTCAAATCAACAAATCAAGCAGACTTAAAGCTATTCGTGATCTTCCCAATATTACTCTACCTGAAAATATCACATGCAAATCTTGCCAATTCGGTAAGCAAACCATAGTACAATTTAATGCCAAGGAAGGATCATCAAGTAAGCCTCTTGAACTCATTCATACTGACATATGTGGACCTGTGAGGAAAAAGTCACCACGTGGTGAACAATACTATATCTTATTTATTGATGATTTCTATAGAATGTGTTGGATTGGGTTGATTAAACACAAAGATGAAGCATTTGAGAAATTTCAGATCTTCAAAGCACTGGTTGAAAATGAATTAGATCTAAAAATCAAGTGTCTTAGATCTAATCGAGGAGGAGAATATACATTAGATGAATTCCTTGAATTTTGTGAACAACATGGCATAAAAAGACAGTTTTCTGTAGCTGGCACTCCACAACAAAATGGCGTAGCAGAAAGAATGAATAGAACAGTTCAACAAATGGATAGAGCTATGCTTGATGATTCCGGAACACCTGACACATTTTGGGGAGAAGCAGCACATACAGCGGTAAATATTCTTAACAAGGCACATGTTCGTGTAAATAGTGATAAAACTCCATATGAACTCTGGTATGGTAATCCTCCCACTGTGAAGCATTTTAGAATTTTTGGAAGCAAATGCTTTATAAAAAATAATGATGAAAATCTTGGCAAGTTTGAACCTAGAGCAGATGAAGGAATACTTCTTGGTTACTCCTCTAGGAGTAGAGCATATAAATGTTACAATAAAAGGCTTCGAAAGATTGTTGATTATATTGATGTTGTTATTGATGAGTCTCCTGCAGCTCCAAAAGAAGAAAAAAAAACAACAGATGAAGACAATGATGACATATATCCTTCT